>PVJC01019019.1:0-30707 GCA_004026665.1 Murina feae
GGCCGTGGGAGGTTGGCTATGGGAGTGCACTGACCAACAGGGAAGCTCCTGCGTTGAGTGTCTGCCCCCTGGTGGTCAGTGCACATCATAGCGACCAGTCATTCTGCTGTGCAGTTGATTTGCATATTAGCCTTTTATTATATAGGGTGTGCAGAGCAGAAAGCATAGAAAGCATGTGTTTTACTCCAGAGCACCTGATTCCCCCACCACTTCACTTTTTCTCCAGGAAGAGCACTCGTGGAGCACCTGCTGTGTACACACCACTGTGCTCATTGTTAGGAGTGGTTTTTCTTTTGATCTCGGGGTATAAAAGCATGTCACCCATCCCACTCCTCAGTTTCCCACAACTCTGTGTTTTTCATCATTATGATTTGCGTCCTTATATTTCCTTCACTGTCCTTGAGCGTCACCTTCGGTCTCATTTAGTTGTGTTCCTGGGTCACTGGGCTGTCCTGTGCTGGTGACAGCAATCCACATTCTCTACCGAAGCTGCCCCTTCTCTCAGCAAGTGGTGTCGGGGTGACCAAGGAGGCCTGGGGCGCCTATTACCTGCTCCCCACATCTCTGAAAGGCTCCTAAAGGAGGGAGAACATAGAGACCACCATGCCCAGGCACCAGGGCTCCTTGCTCACTGCCATGGAAGGGCTGAAACATCTTAGCTAAAAATACCCAGCGCCATCTGGGCCCCGCTCCTGGGGGCTGCTGCGGAGCCCTGAGCACCTCCGGAATGTCTCAGCATCGTGGGGGGAACCGGATCGCTGGCCGGCTCCCACAAGCAGCCACAGGGCCTCTCGGCCTGGCTGTTTTTAGCAGAGGGATTACTGGCTGGTGGAAATAAGACTCCATGTTCTGGGCGGCTTCCTCAGCCTACATTCCAAGGCCCTCTGTGCTATTAAAGCTCTCAGCTGTCGCTGTGACCCAGGCGTGGAGAAAGGCGGGGCGGCCCTCCCAGCTGGTGGCAGCCTGTGCCCCTCTAAGGGCATGTTCCTCTTATAGACCTGCGTCCCTCAAGGCCCTTATGAAGGGGCCACCTGCCAATTGTCAGTCACGATCCATCTGTTCCCAGTAAGGAAAGAGCCTACCCTCCTAGCTGGCCACCCTTTGTAGCTGACAGGTGGTTTTTAATCCTGTGCGTGAGCATGTATTTCTTGTGTAATTCATAAATTATTAAAATAATAAAAATGGAAATCTACAGCTAAGAGGTTTGGGACACAGTACAGACCTCAGAAAGTCAGAGATGTCTGGATAATATAAGGATTACAGTGGGGAAATTTTTTTAAAAATCATAATAAAGGGGAAACGTGAGTCCTTTTAGGACAGCGGTTCTCAACCTGTGGGTCGCAACCCCTTTGGCGGTCGAACGACCCTTTCACAGGGGTCGCCTAAGACCATCCTGCATATCAGATATTTACATGAAGATTCATAACAGTAGCAACATTACAGTTATGAAGTAGCAACGAAAATAATTTTATGGTTGGGTCACAGCATGAGGAGCTGTATTTAAAGGGCTGGAAAGTTGAGAACCACTGCTTTAGGAAAAGTAATTTAAAATAGCCTTTTACTAGGAGATAGCGGGGTTCCACCCAAAGAAGTTAGCTGGGAGAGGGGGACCTCTCGCCCTTTGGGGCCTCCTGTGCATGGGCTCATGGGCAAAAGAACCAGCAGAAGCACCGACAAGTGCAGATCACCAGGCTCCTGTGAGTGACCCAAAGGCCTCTCTGAGGGGCACTCTCCGAGGACAGGCAGGCTGAGCCGGCGGGCAAGAGAAGGGTTTGGGTGGAATGCCTGGAGGAAGGTAACACAAACAGTCCACAGTCAAAAGACAAAAACCATGTGCTTTTCGGCCCAGCGGTACCACACCCTGGCCCCTTGCTCCACTCCTCAAGGCGTTTCTCACGTGTCCCGCAGCCGCACGGGGGGGCAGCGCCTTGTGGTGTGAAGGAGCTGTGGGGTTAGAGGGAGTCCCAGCTCTGCCACTTTCACCTTGAGCAAGTTACACCGTGCTCTGGTTTCTTCTCAGCTGGAAAGCAGAGTGATCGACCCATGGTGTCATCGCTGAGCTGCGGCACCGGTGACGCGAGGCAGGACGCGCCGAGAGCCGGGCTAGGAGCTCAGTAAATAGTGGCTGAGCTCATCCTGTCCGTCCCCGACTGCGGGGTGGCCCGGCGGGTCCTTCTTTGGAATGAGATCCGTGCTTTCACTTTTCTCTCCTCTGAAACAGGGCTGTGTTTCCCACAGTCCCGGCGTCCTCTGCTTTATGGAATAAAGGAACCCTGGCAGAGTTGGTCATGATACTGACTCTTAGAAAATGAATTTTTCCATTCGTATCCTTCTCAAAATCAGATTCACAGAGACGCTCACGGGTAGCTTTCAGACCCCAGCTCCTTGCCTTTGCTGCTTGGCTCACGAGTGGGCACGTCAGGTCTTACGCCTCAGAGGTTTTCAAGTTTGTGGCCCAGTTTTGTGTAAAATGCATCAGGGGTCTCTCTTCTCAATTCTCTATGTCAGAAATTCTATAACACAAGTTCACTTCAAAGCTGGCCCACCCGCCTCCCTCCTTTCTCTCTCTCACTTCCTTTCTTATCTGTATTTTAGTACGTATTTTTAAAAGATAAGGACTATCTTAGAAAACATAATCACAATATCACATTACATCTCGGAAATGAATGATAATGCCATATCATCATGAAATATTCAGTCAGTTTCCAAATTCCACCAATTGGGGTACTAGAAGCGTGTGTGTGTGTGTGTGTGTGTGTGTGTGTGTGTGTGTGTCCTAACAAGATCCATGCACTGCAATTGATGGATAGATCCATTAAATCTGTTTTAATCTATAATTTATAGTTCCTCCTTATAACTCTCTTATATCTTTTCCTTGCAATTTATTTATTAAAAACACAAGATGGTTTGTCGTTGAGTTCCCCACATCCTGAGTTTCCTGGTTGTGTCTTGGATCCCCTGCATTTCCTGTAAGTTGTGGGGCAAGAATTCTCCCCAGGCAGTGGCATGTACTCCTATCATGAGGCATACAATGTCTGGTTGTCTGTATTTGTGTGATACTAGTAGTTATCATTCACTTGGGATTTGTGAGTCACATAAAAATGACGATATCCTAGTTCTTTCAATCCTTCTTTGCCAATTGGAAAGCTCTGTAAGGAGAAACCCCACTTGCTTTCTCCATCCTGCCCTTTCCACAGAGGGCAGCCCCAGGAAGTCCTGGGAGGCCCTGAGGACTCCAGCTCATGGCATGGCCTCAGGCCTGGCCCAGACTCACCCTCACTGCTGCGATTCCCTTTCAGGGACAGAACCCCCAGGAGGACACGCCAGCTTGTGAGGCACAGTGTTGCCCGGGAGTATTGAAAGCAAGTCAACACAAAGTGGTCTTTGCGACAGAATTATCTGAAGTCACTGATCGGCAAGTCTGACCTCCTTATGGCCTCCTCTCTATAAATGACAACTCCAGCAGGTGGTGAACTCCCTGCTGGGTGCCCAGGAGACCCCCTGGGCCCTTTCGTTCTCCTGGAGTCAGACTGGTCATTTCCCATCTTCTAGAACCAGATAAAGAAGGGAACTTCACAACTATTTCCAATAAGTTTAATTATGATAATAAACAAATGATTCCAAGTTAGAAGATGCTGTTCTAAGGACCAGGTCAGCCAGAGAGTTTTTCTGATTTCCTACTTATTTTTGTCTTTTAAGAAAAAGACAGGTTTACCCTGGGTAAGGGCTAAGATTTTCTGTTGTGCGGCTTTGAACTAGTGTAGACCCAGCCAAGCACCTGGTGGCCAGTCACTCGTGCATGGTCTTCATTTGTGCGTTTCTAAGAGTTAGCACAGGGTTTGTGTGAAGTCTGCTCAACAGATAGACTTGGGGGAGGGGACCCCCTTGCCTTAACCCTATTCAACTTGGGTTTCCCTCCTGCCACATGGAGAGATGCCTCCTGACAAACTCCCCCTCCTCTCCTGCCCCCCACTGCCAAAGCTGGCGTTACCCTAGGAGCACTTTTTCTTTCTGAGCTAATCTCAAATTTGAACAAGAGCAATCTCTCTCTGCCTGTCTCCACAAACACATACCAAGTTGATCAAGTCATCTGCTTACTGAGATTTCAACATTCCGCACTAAAATCACCAAACAATGAACCATTTCCCCAAGGTGAAGAGAAAACAATGAAAGAGCCCCGACTGAAAACAAAGCAAAGTTTATTGCATATGAAAAGCAAATCCCATGGAAATTAGGTCAAGTGGCCAGGTGCCATGAAAATATACATTTTGCATATCTTCTGCCCTGTTCCAGAAGAGGGTCGCTCACTCCTCACTCTCATGGACCACCATCTGCAAAGAAAGCGGGCAGCCTGAGTCACCGCGTGCCTCCTGCACCCTCTCCTGGCGAGAGTCAGGCACTTGCTTGCTTGTATATTTCAGCGGGACGAGGGGTATTCGTTGTAACTCAGGAGATTACACAGTGGCACACATGGAGGAGCTCACCCAGACATGAGAAACTGGCCCTGAGAGAACTAGCCCCACACACTGGGCTTCTCCCTACAGGTATCCACATGGACCGCGACTGAGGACGGCGCAAGCAGAGGGCACTGAAAGATCCGGGGGGGAAGCAAGGAACCTCTCCTTCCTTTCCAGAATGGCGTGTCTTCCAGTGCGACTCAGACCAGGGTTCTAGCGGGGCTGTTCTCAGCTCTGTGACCTTAGGCAAACCCCTTCCCTTCCTGAACCCAGGGACCACCAGCCCCTTCCATTTCAAAAATGCCTACTTCACAGAGGGTCCTTCCCAGGTCACCAGGGGCTGCGAGACCCGCACGCATCTGCTGCCCTCCGTCTACCGGCAGGGGGAGCCACCTACCCTGCTGGGGGTGAAGTCCCGAGTCTTAGCTCGAAGCTTATTGACTTGAGATTCTGCAATATCGGCGCGTTCTTCAGCCTCCTCGAGCTCATGCTGAGCTTTTCGGAATTTGCTGAGATGAGCATTGGCTTGTTCATCCTGAAACCAAAGCGCCCCGGGCAGGTGAGGTCAGCGTGCACCCCTCTGAGCGCTCCCCGTGAGAAGCACACAGGCTGCTGTCCTGAGCCGCGCAGGGGGCTGACTTACAGCCTCCTCCGCCTGCCTCTTGTAGGCCTTGACTTTGACTTGAAGCTTGTCCACGAGATCCTGCAGTCGCAGCACATTCTTCCTGTCCTCTTCACTCTAGAAACGGGACATGGGAATGGAAGGTGGCGTGAGGTCCGGCCAGCTTCCTGGGGCCGACGCGTGTCCTCCTGTATTTCAAAGACAGAACCCGAGAAGAAAGGTGTCTGTTTCCTTCCCACTCACCTGGTAAGTTAGCTCCTTGACCCGCCGCTCATATTTCCGCAGGCCCTTCACCGACTCGGTGTTCTTCTTCTGCTCCCCTTCAAGCTCCTGCTCCAGCTCTCGGATCTGGGGACACGGTTGGGGGGTGGGGTGGGTCAGTCTGGGGCTGGAGCACCCATGGGAGAAGGTGGGAAGCTGTTTGCGCTGCGAGTACCCGGTTCTCCAGCTTCTGGATCTGCTTCTTCCCGCCCTTCAGGGCCAGCTGCTCAGCCTCATCCAGGCGGTGCTGCAGGTCCTTCACCGTCTGCTCCAGGTTCTTCTTCATCCGCTCCAGGTGGGCGCTGGTGTCCTGCTCCTTCTTCAGCTCCTCGGCCATCATGGCCGCCTGCAAGGCCCATCATAGCCGCTGAGATGCAGGCAGGGGTCAAGTGCCGAGGAGCTGCCGGGACCTGGGCGGCCAGAGAACTAGAGCCACGCTAGCAGGAAGGGCCGTGGGTAAGGGGATGAGCCCATCCTTCCGTAGGGAGTATGAAGTGGGCCACACCAGGCACAGAAAGGAACCTTGGGGACTGGCTGGGAAATGCTTCCTTCCATTTCTTACACTGGCCTCCGGAGAACTTTGCCCACCCAAGGAAATTCTTGTTATCACTGTGATCACCAATATATTTTCTCAAAGGGATCTGAAACGTAGGGAAGATTGCTTTGCTACCTGGCAGCACAAGTATGGGGGTAGGGAGCTTAAGGGAAGGCCTCTAGGGCAGTGGTTCTCAACCTCCCTAATGTTGCGACCCTTTAATACAGTTCCTCATGTTGTGGTGACCCCCCCCAACCATAAAATTATTTTTGTTGCTGCTTCATAACTGTAATGTTGCTACTGTTATGAATCATAATGTAAATATCTGAATGCAGCATGCATTTAGGTGACCCCTGGGAAAGGGTCGTTCGACCCCCAAAGGGGTCGTGACCCACAGGT
Organism: Murina feae; assembly: GCA_004026665.1. Lineage (NCBI taxonomy): Eukaryota > Metazoa > Chordata > Mammalia > Chiroptera > Vespertilionidae > Murina > Murina feae. Next base: position 6,275 of record PVJC01019019.1, read on the forward strand.
TGAGAACCACTGCTCTAGGGACTCAGGGTGTGCGTGAACCAGCAGGAGAGCAAAACAGTTGCAAGGTAATGTCCTCCTCAGGCTGCAGGTGGCGCTGTGGGCGCCGTGGCCTCGGTGAGAAGACATCTGAGCCCAGAAAGCTTAGGTGCTGCAGGTGAGGTGAAACATGGTGGGATGTTGACAGCTGACAGTCTCACGTTTATATGTGGAACTAGAGGCCCAGTGCATGAATTCATGCACAGGTGGGGTTCCTCTGCATGGCCTGCCATCGGGCCAGTCAGGACCAATCCGGGTGGCTGGCAGGCAGGGTAGGACCATGGGAGGTTGGCTATGGGAGCACACTAACCACCAGGGGGCAGCTCCTGCATTGTGCATCTGCCCCCTGGTGGTCAGTGCACATCACAGCTACTTGACATCAAGTCCTCAGGGCTTAATGGTCACTTAGGCTTTTATATGTACAGATAAGTCATATGTTGAAGGAGAGAAGAGCATGGACCCCTTAGGCATAAGAGGCAGAATGTAATCCTCCTTCCCCGTCTGTTTTTGTTTTTTTTTTCTATGCCTCCGTATTTCTCATATCCACCTTTTACATGTGCAGGAGAGGACAGCTGAGTTTGAGGGAGGTGGGCAGTGGTTTCAGAGCAGAATGCACCCCAGGTGTGCCCTGGGGTAGCCCCACCTGTCTAAGGGGAAGTGTCTCGGGGTTGGGAGAGGGCAGGGACTTTCATGTCCCGGTCAGGGCAGCCACACGGGCGGGCGCTGGGAAAAGCTCACATCCGTGATGGCCTTCTTTGCTTTCTCTTCCGCATTCCTTGCGTCCCTGCTGGCATCTTCCACCTCGCTCTGGAGCTGCATGAGGTCCGTCTCCAGCTTCTTCTTGGTGTGGATGAGGCTGGTGTTCTGGGGTGAGAGGAGCGGGGTTACCCAGGCATAGGGGGCCGAGTCGCTCCCCTCCCCCCACCTCCCTGCGCGCACCTGGGCGTGCAGCAGCTGCACCCTCTCGTTGGAGTCCAGCTCTTGCTCGGCCAGCTTCCGGGCTCTCTCCGTCTGCTCCAGCGCCGCCCGCAGCTCCTCCACCTCGGCCTGCAGCAGGCTGGCTCTGCGCTCCACGATCGCCAGCTGCTCCTTCAGGTCCTCCTGGCCCCGGAGTGCATCATCCAGGTGCAGCTGAGTGTCCTGGCCAGAGAGAAAGGGAAGGTCTCGGGGAAGGTCAGCGTTAGGACCTCTTTGGGTGTTTGAGGCAGGGAGTGGTTCCCCTCTTTACCCTCCCCTGGAGCGCTCTCGAACCTTCAGCTGTCCCTGGACACCCCGGAGGTGCTTGAGGGTCTCGGCAGCCTGGCGGTTGGCGTGGCTCAGCTGGATCTCAATCTCGTTCAGGTCCCCCTCCATCTTCTTCTTGATCCGGATGGCCTCGTTCCTGCTGCGCACCTCCGAGTCCAGCGCGCTCTGCATCGTCTCCACCGTTCTCTGGGAGTTTCTCTTCAGCTGCTCAATCTCTTCATCTTTCTCGGCTAGCTTTCTATCGATTTCCGATTTCACCTGCGTCAATTCCAGCTGGACGCGGAGGATCTTGGCCTCTTCGTGTTCAAGGGCAGCCTTTAAAGAACAAAACACCACGGGAGTAGTGCAGGGGACGGTGCCACGCCTGCCACACTGCCCCTGCGGGTGATAAAGCTTCAATGAACTGTGCATGACCCTGACTCTGCAATTCAAAATCCCTAATTTATTGTCAGTGCAGAAATGAAATGTTTCCTTACTATTTGTTTAGGTTATATCATCGGGAAGTGATAATATTAAATGATCATATTTCTTTTTCTTTAAAATGTATTTTTATTGATTTCAGAGAGGAAGGGAGAGGGAGAGAGAGATAGAAGCATCAATGATGATAGAGAAGTATTGATTTGTTGCCTCCTGTACGCACCCTACTGAGGATCAAGCCCACCTTGACCTGAATCAAACCTGGGACCTTTCAGTCCACAGGGCGACGATCTATCCATTGAGCCAAACCAGCCAGGGCAATGATCATATTTCTTAGGAGCGTAAAACACTTTGTGCATATTTGTTAAAATATATTTTTATTGATTTCAGAGAGGAAGGGAAAGGAAGAGAGAGAGAGAAACATCAATGATGAGAGAGACTAATTGATGGGCTGCCTCCTGCACTCCCCCCACTGGGGATCGAGCCTGTGACCCAGGCATGTGTCCTGACCTGGAATTGAACCCGGGACCCCTTGGTCCGTGGGACAGTGCTCAATCCACTGGGCCACCACAGCTGGGAAACCTTGTGCATATTTTAACCTCATCAGGGATTTTGTAAAATCTCATTTTTAGACCTATCTTAAGTGTAATGATTTTTCCCAATACATTTAAGACAATTCACAGCATTATCCCATTCAATCTCACAGTTATGCTGTTTGATAGGACAGGTGCCGATTTCAGACTGTGGGTTCTACAGAGGCGAAAATGAAGACGGTGGGGCCAGCTAGCCTGCCAGGGTGGTGCCCACCTCACTGCTCCTGTGCCGCCCCGGCGTCCGCTCACCTCCGCCTCCTCCAGAGCCAGCTGGATGTCTGCCTTCTCCAGCTCGATCTGCTTTCTCGATTTCTCCAGTTCATGGATGGTTTTGCCATTCTCAGCAATTTGTTCCGTGAGGTCTGCTATCTCCTCTGCAAAGAAGTAAGTTATGATGCATTTGAACCCTCTGCACGGGTTCCCGGGCAGGTGGCATCAACTAAATCCTTTTCACTAGTTGATTACAATCCTAAGGACGCTGTTTCCTACAGATGAGATGCTCTAGGGAGAAAGACCCCCAAATAGCCCCTCCCATCAACTCTCTTCCAGCTCGTGGCACAGAAACGGGAGCCGGAGCACACACACACTCGGCAGCTGGGAGGGGGAGGTTTCGGGAGGTTTAAACTGCTTACGCTCCAAGTTCTTGTTTTCTCGTTTCACAGTTTCAAGTTGATCTAAGGCTTCTTCGTAGGCGTTTTTCAGTTTGAAGAGTTCGGTGCTCAGGGTGCGGGATTCCTTCAGGGCCGCCTCCAGCTCCGCCTGGCTCTCCTGGGACTTGGTTTTCCATTCGGCCAGCACCTGGGACAGGCGAGGCGCGGCCTGCTGACTAGCTCGCCCCCTCCCCCGCCCCGCCCTGCTTCTAACTACATACCACCCTGAGCTAAAGCTCAGAGGTGGGGTGTCTCTTGCCCAGCTCCTTGCTCTTCATTGGTGGACTAGCCAAGATTTTGTTCTGTGAATTTATTCCAGATCCATAACTCACCAGTGATGATTGTCTCCAAAAAGCAAATGGATCTCCTGAGAAGGAATCAGCTGAGCATAATTACCCTTTTCCTAACATGGAAATGGGCCTGCACTTTTCAAGATTCCATTAAAACTTTGGTTCAAGTCAACCTATCGGCTATCCCACAAGGGGGCTCCCAGAAAGCTCCTCCTAAGGCTCAGGTTCTATTCCTGCGCATCAGCTGCCCAGACAGGCCGGCAGAGGGGCCGGAGGGAGGGGGGGGGGGCAGGAAAATGTTTGTAGAAACGCGTTTGTCTCCACTGACAATGTTCGAAAGGCCCTCCAGCCCCACCCACTCCCATTTCATTTTAGAGGAGGACACCAGAGTTCAGTGAAGTTCGGGGACTGGCCCAAGCTCACAGGGCCAGGAGGGACAGGAGGGGACCCAGTCTCCTCCTCACACGACCACAGGTATTGCCCGAATCATGTGTTTGGCAGCACAGGGCTGACCCCGCACCTTGTCAAAGTTCCTCTGCTTCTTGTCCAGAGCCGCAGCCATGGAGTTGGCCCTTTCCACGTCCACCATCAGATCCTCGACCTCCCCTTGCAGCCTCTGCTTGGTCTTCTCCAAGGACGCACACTTCGCATTCACTGCCTCAACCTGTTCCTCGGAGTCCTGAAGGCGCTGAGCGAGCTTTTTCCTTGGAGGATGGGAAAGAGAAGCAGATGCTGTTTCAGTTTCAAGCCTCTTGGACATCACTAGTCATCACGTTCGAATCACTAACCTTGTGATTCAAACATGCATTTGCTCTCCTACGCTTGGGAGAGCCGCCTGGCTGCTAGAAACCAGTGACCCACAGCCTGCCTTGCCTCTGGCCAAGATCCAAGTGGCCTGTCTTAGGAAGTGCGCGAAGGCGGGTCCCTCCAGTGGCACAGCACCGCACACAAAGGCGCGAGATGAAGCGACATTTAGTCACATACAAGTCCATTCCCTAGTCATTCTAAAGTCGGTGCCCTCTATCATATGATCCTTGAAGGCAGTGGTTCTCAACCTTCTGGCGCTATGAATACAGTTCCTCATGTTGTGACCCACAACCATAAAATTATTTTCGTTGCCACTTCATAACTGTCATGTTGCTACTGTTATGAGTCGTCATGTAAATATCTGATATGCAGGATGGTCTTAGGCGACCCCTGTGAAAGGGTCGTTCGACCGCCAAAGGGGTCGCGACCCACAGTTTGAGAACCGCTGATTTAAGGGTTCAAGTTCTTCTATAGGTAAATAGAGTTGCGCACTTGGCCTCCTCCAGCTCCTCCGTGCGCTGGATGGCGTCCGTCTCATACTTGGTCCTCCACTGGGCAACCTCGCTGTTGGCCTTGGACAGCGCCCTCTGCAGCTCGGCCTTGGCTTCCTGCTCCTCCTCATACTGTTCCCGCAGCAGGTCACAGTCGTGGCGGGAGGACTGCAGGGCGTGGGCCAGCGCATTCTTGGCCTAAAAAATGGTGAAGAAAGAGAAGATCCCCCGAGGGGTTGATATTTTCATGCCATGTGCACGCCAGCATCTGAGTCTGTTCCTCCCCTCAGCACCTACTGAGCAAAGTTGCCCGGTGGTGTTTGAAAATTAGCTCAGAGAAGCGCTCGCTCAGGTGAGTACCTTGTTCTCTTCCTCTAGCTGCCTTTTGAGCTCCTCCATTTGCTGGGTGAAAGCTTGCTTGCTCCTGGAGAGTTGGGATACTATACCTTCCTTTTCTTCCAGTTGGCGACTCAGCTCACCTGGGTCCAGAAAGAAAGCTTTCATGAGTGCAGCCATTAATGCATTCACTTTGCAAGTTCCCATTGGGTGAAAGGCGCTGTGAGAAGATCTGGGGAAAGAGTAAATTGCAACGAGTGGTCCTTTCCTGGGGGTAAAGGGGTGAGTCCGTGAGAAGGAAAGTGAGAGCTCGACCTGGTCAGTGTTGTTGTAAATGACTAGAAAGGTGAGGTGACTTTGTCCACATAACTCCTGAGGACAAGTGTAAACTGGAGCATGACCAGGAACACGGAAACACTCCCACCAGTGGCTGGTCTTTCCAGCTGTCTGTCCATTTGTCATTAAGGGAAAGAGTGCTTTTCCAAGGACTCGACATCTCTAACGCTTGGAAGGTAGCCTCTCGGATGAATATGCTAAGTTCAGGTTTGCATGTATACGGAGGGTGAGAGAAGAAATGAGGGGGTGAGAGGCTTTAGGACTCTAGAAACCGAAGACTGTTTTGGAATGGTGACTGAACTTCCTGTCTTCACCGCCTTGTTGTGGCTGCTGGTGAGGGACCGGTCCATCTGTAATGATGGGCTGTGGGACCAGCGCTGGGGAAGCCACGTTTCCTAGGGAAAGCCCCCCGCTAACGTCCCCTAACGTTTTTATTGCTCACCAAGAGCCTTACACAGTGGCCGGGTTCCTGTACTGACTGTCTTAATCTCAGACAATCTGAAAACACATGCAGCAAGAAGTAGGAAGGCCTGGGGCTTGAGGTCTAGCCTGGGTTCTGCCTTTCAGCCTCTTTCAGTTCAGGATCTGTTCCTTCCGAAAGCGTTTCAACCACGTGAGCGTTTGAGTCCCTGCTCGTTCTGGCCTACCTCTCTCTCTTGATTTTACTGAACTCACACTCAGTGCTCTCCTCCTTCGGAATATTGCTAACAACTCTTTTTCTGGGTTATTCCAATAGTTTCTTTCCTGAAAAAGTGCTTTTGCAGAAATTCTCCCCCCAAAACAAAGTTCTACCCTTTTGTTTTGCCCGGTGGCCCCTGTTAGGGCCCCCCCGAGGTGTTGCCACCCCCTCACCCCCCATCGCCCGCCGCTCACCAGCCTCTGTCTGAAGACGAGACTTCTGTGCCGTCAGCTCACTCATGCTCCTCTGAGCCTCCTCGTTCTTGCCCCTGGCCTCACTTAGCTGGTCCTCCAGAGTTCGGCATATTTTTTCCAGATTTGCCTACAGGATTGAGAAAGAGGAGAAAATTAAGTCAGTCTTGGGATTGGAATGACCCAAGAGATCTCTTTCATGCAAAGCATCGTGCCCAGGCACCTTGGATTTCGACACACTCTCCACGTTGCTGGCGAGGTCATCGATCTCCAATTTGAATTCGCTCTTCTCCTTCTCCAGCTTCTGCTTGACCCTCTGCAGGTTGTCTATCTGCTCAGCGAGCTCAGCCACACTGTCCCCGTGCTTCTTCCTCAGAGCAGCCGCCGTGGCTTCGTGCTGCAGGGTGGCCTCCTCCAGGTCCCTGCGCAGTTTCAGGAACTCGGCCTCCCGCTTCTTGTTCAGCTCGATCTGGGTGGAGGTGACGCCTCCCGCCTCCTCCAGCCGCTCACTCAGCTCCTCCAGTTCCCGGGCGTAGTCGCTGCGCTGCTTCTCTGCCTTTGCTCGAGTCGCCCTCTCTGCCTCAATCTCTTCTTCCAGCTCCTCGATGCGAGCCTGTGAGCCAGTCAGCCCTGAGCGACTCACTGGATTCGCTCATAGCAAAGAGAGCAGGCTAGTTTCCATCCCCATTCACAAACCAGTTCTGGAACTGCTCCCAGAGAAATAGGGAGATTGCTAATTTTCTTTAATATGACCTTTTCCTGCACCAACATGGTCTTTACCCTGCAGTGATCAACCCAGGCTATTGCCTGTCGGAGACCAGTCATTGTCACTAACAGAGAAATGTGCCTGAAGGCTGGTCAACCTAATTGCTCTGAATGGTCCGAGCTATTCACTCATGGTTTAGATAGAGACATTGATAATTAAAGCAACCCTCCACCTGTTACTGATATGAAATTCTTGTTTCCTGTTTGTTGTTGGAATTTCCTGCCCTGCGGATATGGTTGTTTTCCCATTGCTTTAATAAAAGCTTTGAGCAAGGCCAGAGCAATGGGCAGTCTCACCCACTAGAGGTAGACTCCATGCCTGGCCCCCATTATTCCAAATTAATTCCTTCTAGTCTCTCCATTTTGTGTGCGGCCTTCTCCAGAACTCAAACCCTGGGGGTTCCCCCAATTGTCCATCCAATGACATGTTGACTCAAATACTTCAATAATGTATTTTACTTAAGATTATATAAAAAGTTATTTATGTGCTCTGGAAGCCTAGCAGAAAGGAAACCGCTGAGGCAGGCAGGCCCATGGCGTGATCACGTGCTCAAAATGACTTGTAGCAAAGAGAATCCAGTGCACTGTGAGTGACGATATGTAAGAGAGAAATCCCAAACACCTCCTACCTGGAGCTCTTTGATTTTCTTCTGAAACTGGAGGCCCAGGGTCTGCTCATCTTCCACTTTGCTCTGCAGTTGACTATATTCAAAATCCTTCCTGTGACGGGAAACGGAGAATGTGTGAAGACAAAATACCAGTTAACTTGCAAAACGTAAATCACTCAGTAAGTTGCAAAATTGAAACCAGCGGTTTGAGTGCATACTTCTTGAGCCTTTCATCCAGCTGTTGCTTGTCATTCTCCAGATCTAATATGGACTCATGGGCAAGCTTCAAGTCTCCCTCCAGCTTCCTTTTGTTCCTTTCCAGGTCTACCCGGAGCTTCTTTTCTTGCTCTAAGGAGTTTTCCAGCTGCAAAAGGCATCGTTTCCTTTTGAGAACAAATGCTTTTACATGGGGAGGGGAGGGCTCTTTCAACTCTGAAGTTCTAGGACTGCCAGCTAGCAGTGTGCACTTACATCATCAACTTGCTGTTCCAGTTTGCTCTTGGTTTTACTCAAAGAATTGACTTTGTCTTCTTCAGCTTGGAGGTCATCCAGGGTCTGCTGGTGGGCCTCTTGGAGGGCCTTCTTCTCCCTGGTCAGCTTTGCAATGGTTTCGTCCAACCCAGCAAGCTCCTCAGTCAGGTTTTTAACCTAAGAAGAAGCCACAAGCAGCCGTAAGAAGACATACAGCTTGGTTTGCAATGACAACACCATACTGGAAAGATCCACAAAGAGAGTACCTTGTTCTCTGTGGCATGCTTCTCCTTTTCAACCTTGGCCAATGTCAGCTCAAGGTCATCAATGTCTTTCTTCAGTTCTGAACATTCGTCCTCCAGTTTCCTCTTCTTGGCCGTCAGCTCAGCATTGATCTCTTCCTCATCCTCAGCTCTCTCGGTCACCTCCTTGATTTTAGCCTCCAGCTGGAATTTGGCTTTGATCAGCTGATCACACCTTTCCTCGGCATCCAACAAGTTTTCACTTTCCTTTAAAAAAAAAAAAAAAAGAATCATGATTTGCTTTAGCGAGCTGAGGCGTGTGACATCCCAGGATTTTTGTTATACATGAAGTTCTTTGTGAAGCTTCTGAACCGAAAAGCAAAACTTCCACCAAAAATTCTAGTTTTGTTAAATAATTGATTCTAGAGGAAAAGGGAAAACGAAAAGATCTCTAAACACATACAGCCTGTACTTGGAGCAGCAGGTCGTTCTTCTCTTGTACGAGGGTCACCAGCTTCTCCTCCAGCTCCTTCCTCTTCGCCTCCGACTTGGCCAGTTCGTCCTTGGTCTTCTGGAACTCTTCCTTCATGGTGGCCATCTCCTTCTCGGTCTCCGCACTCTTGAGGAGGGGCTTGATCTTGAAGAAGAGCTTCATCCAGGGCCAGTGCTTGACGTTCATGAAGGCGCGGACGTTGTACTGGATGCAGAAGATGGACTCCCTAAAAACAAAATCTCGGTTATTTCTCAGAAAGACACGCCCTCCCCGCCCCCATATCCTCAGAAGAGCTCACGTTTGAATACAGACCCCACTCACCTTCTCTGCACCATCTTCTGGAATTCCACGCGCATGAGAAACCCTCTGCACACAGCTTGTGTCCGAGTGATCAGCTTGGCCAGGCGGTCATCGCGCATTTCTTCCAGGGTTCCCAGCAAGCCAGCTTTGAAGAACACCTTAAAGGGGAGAAGGATCGCGTGAGTCCGTGTCCACTGAAGTCTACAAGGGACTCAAGGCCAGCAGCTGTCAGAACTGAGGCTACCTTGGTGTGTCCGAATTTGTACTGAGTGTGGTCAATATCGATGGAGGCCAGTAGCTTTTCACAAGCTTTCTTGCTGTCGATGAACTGTCCCTCTGGGATTGCACTGGCATTCAGCACTCGGTATCTGCCATTGTAGACACAGAAGCAATCAGAGACTATTAGCAAAATCATTTACCTTGGAGACGGTCCTGTTCAGTCTCTCTTCCTGTAGGCAAGAAAGCTGCCATAATCACATGCTGGATCAAGGCCTAGGGGTCAGGCCCCCCTGATCCCCAGTCCAGGTGCTTTCTGCCATGTGCTCATCAGATAGGCTCCTGTGCACTGTGGCCACGCGGAAGGTTATTCATTTTACATAGAAAGTCCCTAAATGATCTGTTGAAGTGTTTTTGTTTTTTTATCAGTATCTCTCTCTCAAATTCCAGCATGTGCACATCTTATCAAGAATCATGTAGCGCCCTGACCGGTTTAGCTCAGTGGACAGAGCGTCGGCCTGCGGACCTAAGGGTCCCAGGTTCGATTCCGGTCAAGGGCATGTACCTTGGTTGCGGGCACATCCCCAGTTGGGGGTGTGCAGGAGGCGGCTGATCGATGTTTCTAACTCTCTATCCCTCTCCCTTCCTCTCTGTAAAAAAATCAATAAAATTTTTTTTTTTAAAAAAAAAAGAATCGTGTAGCATATTTACGACACACCTTTGTTTAAAATCCCCGTAGAGAATGCGGTTGGGGAACCCCTTGCGGCAGATGCGGATGCCCTCCAGGACGCCGTTACAGCGCAGCTGGTGCAAGACCAGGCTGTGCTCCATGGCCCCTGAGGAAGGAAGCAAGGACATCAGCTCCGCACAGCATCTCCGGCGCCCGGCCGCCGCCCAGAGCGCCAGCGCCGTCTCACCTGGGGTTTTGGTTTCGTTGGGAATTATACAGCGCACAAAGTGAGGGTGTGTGGTTCTTAAATTGGACATTAGCTTGTTCAGGTTTTCCTGAAAGAAAAAGATTGAATTCGACAGCTTACTGTAGGCTTTTACAAGCACAGAGAAACATTGTGATGAAAAGTAAGATTCATATTTTACTCTTCCCGTGGATTCTAAAGCATGATGGAGCTATTTAACTCTTTCTTTTAATAATCCTATGCTAGAGGAGTGGGCAACACACGCACGCACGCATGCACGCGCACACACACAACCCACAACCTTCCTATATAATAAAGGAGTGATATGCAAATTGACCCTAACAGCAGAACCACTGGGAATGACTGGTCACTATGACACACACTGACCACCAGGGGGCAGACACTCAATGCAGGAGCTGCCCTTGGTGGTCAGTGCACTCCCACAGGTGGAGCTCTGCTCAGCCACAAGCCAGGCTGATGGCTGCCAGTACAGCAGTGGTGGTGGGAGCCTCTCCTCCCTCCTCAGCAGTGCTAAGAATGTCCGACTGCAGATTAGGCCTGCTCCCCGCTGGCAAGTGGACATCCTCTGAGGGCTCTTGGGCTGCCAGAGGAATGTCTAACTGCCAGCTTAGACCCAATCCCCCGGGGGGGTGGGCCTAAGCCAGCAGATGGACATCCCCTGAGGGATCCCAGACTGCCAGAGGGCACAGACCAGGCTGAGGGACCCCCTTCCCCCGCCAAGTGCACAAATTTTTGTGCACCGGACTTCTAGTATATAATAATAGTACTTTGTTTCACAGCGGGACAGAGACTAAGAAAGTAGAAAATGCCCTCTGAAATCCATTCAAGAGATGTATGCAGCCCCCGGGGTGAATGAGGTGCTCCTGCCTGTGTCCTTCGGGCAAGTGAGAAAGTGTATGTGGAGGACCCACTCCCAGGCCAGCCAGGCCAGCTAGTTATAGAACCAAATGATCCTTAAGTTCCAGTCCTACCTCTGTCGGACCTCCCTTAAACGCCATCACCCCAGCACCTCACCAAGTGACAGTGACCCGATGAAGACCCCATTGCTGTTCTCGAATCAACGAGTGCAGAATCTCCACGCTGCTCATTCTGCAACGATTCAAACCAGCTACAAGCAAATGAACGTGTGTTGTTCTTACCCTGAAAAGGGCAGAGACGGTTTGAAAGGAAGAGCCCTTCTTCTTGGCAACTTTCTTCTTTCCGCTGTCAACTGGAAGAAATGACATCGCCGCGCACCTGTTAGCAGGCCACTGGGGATTTGGGGGTGCTGTGGGCTGCATTGGAAGGAGGAGGCATGAGGACAGGGCACTCTGGGGAATCGGTTACCATCTGTGGTAGCAAAGGTGGCATAGAGGTGTGCCAGGAGCCGGTTGGAGGACTTCTGGTATAGCCCGACCACAGTCTCGTTCAGAGGGTCCTTGTTCTTCTCCAGCCAGCCCGAGACGCTGTAGTCCACGGTGCCCGCGTAGTGCACCAGCGAGAAGTGGGCCTCGGCCTTGCCTTTGACGACCTTGGGCTTCTGGAAGTTGCTGGACTTGCCCAGGTGCTGGTCATGCAGCTTGTTCTTGAAGGAGGTGTCTGTGGCCTTGGGGAACATGCACTCCTCCTCCAGGATGGAGAAGATGCCCATGGGCTAGATTAGGGCAGAAATGCATGTGGGTAAACAAGAGCTGCGGTGGTGAGCAGCACAGGGTGCGAGGAGAGGCCACTGAGTGGACAGACGGGATACCTTCTCGATGAGCTCAATGCAGGCAGCCAGGTCCATCCCAAAGTCAATGAAAGTCCACTCGATGCCTTCCTTCTTGTACTCCTCCTGCTCCAGCACGAACATGTGGTGGTTGAAAAACTGTTGCAGTTTCTCGTTGGTGAAGTTGATGCACAGCTGCTCCAGGCTGTTGTACTAACACCGAAATGCAATGTTCATGTGAAAAGTTAGACCTTCTTTCTAAAGCAAAGACCCATCCACCTCCCGCCTCGTGGCTCGGCTCCAGCCAGCTCATTTCGCTTTCAGATACGGTCACAGTCTCCAGGGCCGAGCTCTGGCCATGTCTCCTCTTTGCACCTCCATCTAGCAGGTGTGTCTCCCTCTCTCTCCTGAGTTCCCAGGGCCGGGGCCTCGCCTGTGCACCCACCAAAGAGAGTCTTATTTTGTAGTTACTCTCCAGGGCGCCTTTACCCTTCTCACTTCCTCTACAGTCTGCAAGCTCATCTTTTACTTACCTGCATGTCTTCTATCTGGTAGATGCCAAATATACACTTTGATGAATGGCTCTATGCTAGTAGGATATTCATGTAAAATATTGCAGGATCGGCTTATTATCAGATTCTTTATTTGTTTGGCTCTCCCTAAGTCAGTAATTGTATTTGAGATTTTTTTTATTCATTGGACTATGCCTTTCAAATTGTACTTGACACAAATATCCCCCTCTCTTAAAGTAACACAACCCCCTCTTAAAATAATACAAACTCCTCACATTCTCTTCTACTTGGTTCACCCTCCATCCAGTTTGCCTGCAAGATGTGATGCTATGACATGCCAACCAGCTCAGCCTCTCCCCTACAGAGTCATGAAAACCAATGCCCTCAACACAAGCAACACAAACCTCGAAGATCTCGAAGCCAGCGATGTCCAAAACCCCAATGAAGTGCTGTCTTGGCAGCTTCGTGTCCAGTTGCTGGTTGATGCGAGTGACCATCCACAGGAACAGCTTTTCATAAACGGACTTGGAAAGGGCATTCACCGCATGGTGGACCTGTGGGAAAGACTGGGGTGAGACCAGGGAGCCATCGTGGACTCGCATCCCTTGCCCGCCGCGAAGTGACCGCCTACCTGGTCCACAGTTTGACCTTTGGTCACGTACTCATTCCCGACTTTCACCCGGGGGAAGCACAGGGCTTTCAGGAGGTCGGAGGAGTTCAGGCCCATCAGGTAGGCTGTCTTGTCAGCCACTGCCAAGAGAAGAAAGACGGTTCACAGGGAAGCTCTGAAGTTGGCAACACAGAAGAGACGCTTGGAACATCATCCAGATGCTGCAGAGGCGGCTCAGTTTGTCTCAGGGGGTTTTACATTTCGTATCTCTAAACGGCGTCCATGCGGCCACTGGAAGCTAAGTCCCCCTGAGGACGTGGCAGATTGTCTGAAAGGCAGGAGGGGCTCCAGAAAGCCCCATCACTGCTCACTGCAGCTGAAACTGGGCCATTCTAGCCATTCAGCAAACACGGGTGCTAACAGTGCCTACAGGCGTCTGAGCCCTGGAGAGGTTCAAGCAGCCTCGGTGGAACACCCACTGACCTTGGCTTCCACCACGCATGTCAAACTCGTGGCATGCGACCTTGCTGGCCACGCGTTTGACATGCTTGGCTTACACCCTTGTCTTGTGACTTTGTACCCTCTGTGCCGTCAGGCTCCGCCTGCTCCTCCCGCTGCTTCTGCTTGAACTTCATGTTCCCGTAGTGCATCACGGCGCCCGTGAGCTTGTAGAGCCCGGACTTCTCCTCCGCAGTGAAGCCCAGGATGTCAATGGCACTCTGGCGTGGAAAGAACGGGCATGTCAGCCGGCTGACCCCAGGGGCCAGGGCGAGCACCCCGCACCTCTCTCTGTTCCACTTACATCCGTGGCCAGCAGCTCCTCCGCGTCGTCAATGCTGGCCACCAGGATCTCTCCCTGGCTGATGAACGGGTAGTCGTAAGGGTTGGTCGTAATCAGCAGCAGCTCTGAAATGAGTCGTTGGAGGAGGTCGCATACTTGCAAAGAGAACACCACCCAGTGGGTTTGAAACTCCTACTGCTGGAGCCCAAATTGGATTTAGAGTTAGAGTTAGAGATCTCCAAACAGCCTCTCGATGCTCAGGCAATGACTGGATATAGAGTGTGCGGGGAAGGCAGCGCAGCCAGCCCAGACAGTGTAGGAAGAACCCAGGGAGAGTGCAGTATTTAAAGCCTCTTGCTCTGCGTGCAAATGGCACTTAGTGAAGTAGGTTCAGAACGGGTGAAAGGGAAGTTGGTGGGGTCTGGGAGAGGGGAGCACAGGTTGAAAAGCTGCGGCCTGTTCCCAGGCTTGGGGTCAGAAGGCTGAGCAAACGCAGCCAAAGGGCATGGAAGAGCGTGTGCACAGGCCCCTTTAGGTGCAGAACAAAGGATAGGACCTCTCCACAGGCTGGACGGCTCATTGATTTTTGCTCTGGCCTCACAGCATTTGGTGAAAAATGGTTTCCGTGCTCGTACACAAGGGGGCGCTAAATGTCAATTAAATGCTTAAGCTTTTGTAAACCGGTGCTGAGTTCAGTAGTGGTTTCATCTTGCGGCTGCCCATCGAATTTGTTTCGTTTTGTTTTGTTTTTCAAATTGGCACGTCACTGTCAATATACCTCCATCTCATTTCGGAAACAAACTTTGTTGTCTGCGGAGTCCCCAGTGTATACAGGTGCGGCTCTACCTGGACCAGTGATGTCAGAGCTGAAGTGCCTGAAAGACCAGCCCCGCAGAGGACTTGGCTCACCTATGAGCTCCGGCTTCTTGTTGGAAAGAATCTGGTAGAAGATGTGGTAGCTTCTCTCAGCCTTCAGCTGGAAAGTCACCCTTGATTTCTCCAGCAGATCTGTGAACACCACAGCACGGTTTCCCAAGCTGCCCCCCACCTCCCTGAGACATCCGATCCCAAGCTTCTACTTACAAGTTTCAATATCTGCAGAGGCCAGCTTCCCCGTGGTGCCGAAATGGATTCGGATGAACTTGCCCTGCGGGGACAGGGAGCCCAGCGTTTACACGGCTCCAAGCGTCCCAGCAGCCTCCTGGGTCAGGCAATAGGAGCCTTATTCCCTATGGCTGGAGATTACATTTGTCCTCTTCTTCCTCCCCCCTCCTCTTTCCAGATGATGTGCCTTCCTCCCCCATTCCTTTATCCCATGCTCCCTCCAAACCACCCCACGTGTGCAGCCAACAAGGTAAGAGACTGGTCTTTTTCTCGATGCAAATCAAACCATATCACGTCCCTGCCTGCAGCTTCCTGCGTGAAATCCACACTCCTCCTCAGGGTCTACCGGTACCTACATGACAGGTCTCTCTGCCTCTCCCCTCACCTCACAGGTGCCCGCTGCCCACCTCTGCAGCTCCTCCCCTACCAGCAGGCCCACTCCTATGCCAGTGTCTGTGCACTTGTGCTGTCCTTGGTTCCTCCTCACCCTGCAGAGCTCAGGGTTCACAGTCCCCCCCCAACCACCCGACCTGGAGGCCTCCCTCCCCTGCCAACACCGTCTAAGGGAGACCCTGCCCCATCACCCTCTCACGGGCCCTGCTCGTTGAACTTTACACGACTGTGTCACTACTGGAAACCATCTTGCGGATTTATTTCGTTCTTTCACTGCCTCGTCCCTCCGACTGCAGCCTCTGTGAGGACGGGGGGCCTTGCTTGTCTCATGAGCCACAGAGAAAACCCCCGAGGGTCTGGACTCGGACTCACAAAGCGGGAGGAGTTGTCGTTCCTCACGGTCTTGGCGTTCCCGAAAGCCTCCAGCAGCGGGTTGGCACTGATGATCTGGTCTTCCAGAGTCCCCTAGGCACGGGTCCAGGGAGGAAGGAGCCGCAGGACAGCGGTAAGCAATGCGCCCCCGACCCAGTCGCTCCTGCCTGTCCATGGGCCTGGCAGTCAGGACAGCCGGCCCCTCCCTCCCCTTGCCAACCTGAGGCCGAACCAAATCGACAGCACGCCTCACTCAGCACACCTTTGCCACGTTGTTCTATTTGGCTACAGTGAGGGTCTCGACTTGAAGTTCTTTCAATCCTGCATCCCTTGAGTCTACAGTCAGTTAGGTTGTCTGAGTCACTTCAAACCGCTGTAATATTTTCACTTAGAAAGGGAGTAACACACTGCAATTCTCTCGAGAGGGGGATGTGATTCTGCCATAAAAGGAGGAGCTCTCGAGATGCTCCCAGCGGACCTTCCTCACAGCCTCACTTTCCAGAACAATGACGGGGTCTGGTCCTGCACCATCAGCCCTGCACGGGCCACCTAAGTTGCTACTGTCCTTCAGGGTTAACTCCTGGCCTGCTGGTCTTTCCTGGGGAGGGGGTATTGCCTCCGGGGCCCCTCACCAGGAAGTTAAGACAAAGAGTAGCCGTGGAAACACAGCAAGCCTCCCTCATCTCCTCACCTTCATTTTGGCGTCCTTCTTCTTGGCAAGGTCCCCAGTCGCTGCAATTGTTGCAAAGTACTGGATGACCCTCTTGGTGTTCACAGTCTTCCCTGCCCCGGATTCTCCGCTGTTGGGGGACAGGGGGAGAGAGAGAGAGAGAGAGAGAGAGAGAGAGAGAGAGAGAGAGAGAGAGAGAAACAAGTTCTCTTAGCGTAAACAGTCTCTCCAAGATGCCACACAGAGGCCTGGACATACATGTACCACACAGAGAGGCCCACAGCTGAGCTGACCCAGGGATGGGCCCCCCACGTATCTTCTCGCCCACCCAGGTCGATCCTTCGCTTGGACTTTGTTATAAACACTTTCCAGTGGACAGAACAGAGCACATGGCTCCGCTGTCCTCCGCACCAGGGACAGCAGCCACGGCAATGACACTGCCCTGAGCCTGGACACTTACGTGATCAGGATGGACTGGTTTTCACGATCTGCCAAAAGCAACAATAAAACAGAGTTGATGACAACATAAAAAGGGCTCCCCCCTTTACCCCATCTCCCAAGCAGTCATGGTTCAATGCACAATTCCTCCACCCTCTCGCCATTCGTTTAGTCCAATGTGGGAGCCGGAGAATGAGGCTCAGAGGGGTTAAGTCCCTGCTTAAAACCAGCCAGTGGCTTGTCACCGGGCAGTGGCTTCTGATTGTATTGGGTTGAACCGTATGAGGTTGTCAATAATGTTTTGGCCCATAGGAATCTTAGTTTCATAGGGTTCCACCAATACTTGCATTCATTGCACACTTCTCGCCAGGGCTCGCAAGGGGCTCAGAGAACTGGCCTCTTTCTGCTCTTTAGGCGTCTTTACCGGCCTCTCCTTTGTGCAGGGGTCACAGGCTGGACAGGGCAGGCCCAGGCCCACGTGGTGCTTCTCGGGAGCCCTGTCCAGCGCCTGCTCGCCACTCCAGGCTTCCTCTCGGAAACCTACCAGTGAGCATGAACTGATAGGCGTTGTCAGAGATGGAGAAGATGTGGGGCGGGGCCTCCTGGCGCTTTTTGCCTCGGTAGCCATCCACCACCTCGGGGTTATACACCGGCAGCCACTTGTAGGGGTTGACGGTGACACAGAACAGGCCCGAGTAGGTCTGCGGGAGGGTAAAAAATATATAGGCATGTGTATGTATATAAAACCTCTGCCTTTATTATTTTTTTCACAATACATTCGCAGAGGAGGAACCATGTAATTTCTATCTACTGGTGAGGCCCCTGAGACTCCAGCAGGGGCATGGCTGGACCGCCCACTGCTGGTGAGTGACAGCTGAGACCAAAGCCCTTGGTTCCTGCCCCCGCTGGCTCCTCCTCCTCTGCCCTCCTTCCTCCAGCCCCTCTCCTTCCTGTCCCTTCATCCTGGCTTTCTCATCTTCTAGTGTCTCTTTCCCCTTCTCTTCGTTCCATCTCCAGTCTTCTGTTCAACAGCTTCCAGCGGTTCTCAACCTGTGGGTCGCGACCCCTTTGGCGATCGAAGGACCCTTTCCCAGGGGTTGCCTAAGACCATCCTGCCTATCAGATATTTACATGACGATTCATAACAGTAGCAACATTACAGTGTTGAAGTAGCAACGGAAATAATTTTATGGTTGGGTCACCACAACATGAGGAGCTGTATTTAAAGGGCCAGAAGGCTGAGAACCACTGGCTTAGTCAAACACGAATCTCCCCACATCCCATCACTGCTCCCTTCCTCCCCCCTTAACCACCCCCCCGCAGGGCACGGGCACAGACGTAGATCATCCAGGAGGTGTAGCGGTCCTTGAGGTTGTACAGCACGGCCGGCTCGTTCAGGTGCGTCAGCATGGCCATGTCCTCGATCCGGTCGAACTTGGGTGGGTTCATGGCGTACACGTCCTCCGGCTTGACCACCACGGTCTGCAAGGGGAGCGGCGCGGGGATCACCACAGGCCCCCCTGTGGGCCTGTCCCCCGCGAAGAGGCTGATGAGCCGAGGTCAGGGAGCTAGCACCAGGGAACACACCCACTGGCAGCGAGGGAGACACGGTTGGGGGCAGCTGGCGATGGTGCTGCCTACAGGAGCCTTGGTTCTGCCAAGCAGGGCTGGGGCGGGCCCTCTGCCAAGGGCCTGAGGTGAGGGCGGGGCCTCTGTGGCAGGTGCAGGGACAGCTAGAGGAGCAAAGGGACCCCCCCCCGGGGACCCCAGCAGGACTCCCACTCTGCAGTGGGGGGCTCATTCCTGTTAACTCAGAATGGCGTGTATACAGGGACAGAGGAGAAGGGCCTGGCCCCCAGCATCACCATGCCCAGAGGTCTCTGAGAGCAGCTGTCCAGCCCCTGAGGGGGTCTAAGCTGGCCCCTTCACCTCCGCCAAGCTTCACCCCCTCCCACCTCCGCCTCTCACGCCAGGTTAGGGGACCATGAGGCAGAGTTTGGTTTCAGCCCTGAGCTTGTGTCTGTGGTTCCCCAGGAGGAGAAGGCTGGCCCGTGCCCGCACTTCCTGGGCACAGAGCCACTCCTGCCCCTGCCCTGCCCAGCTCCTCTCTCTGAGACCTTTGAACATCCTCTCTGGATAAGGCAGTGGACACCTGCCTTTTCCTGCAGAGCTTCCCTCGGCCCCTGTGCAGCCAGCCCTCTGGGGATGGTCACACTTGTCTCGATGGGCATCTTCCACGCTGACTACGTCTTCCCTGCCGCTCTGTGAGCCCAGCAATACAGAGAGCCCGGGGGAGGGCAGGCCCACAGCCTTTCTCCTGAGTGTGGACGCCTAGGACAGCCAGATGCTAGTTCTCTCCTTTTCCTCTCTTGGATTTCATTTTTCCTGTCTTTACCTTGAACTTTCTTGGAAGATTCCAGAAATTAGTGACGTCCAGCATTCCTCTTAATGCTCCCACACGGCCTAGGCCTGCGGGCTGCCTGCTCCTGAGACATGGGGAGGCTGCGGTTTCACACTGAGCTGTGGTCCGCGAGGGCCCTCACCCACTTTCCTGACTTGTTCGGGGAGAAGCTGTTGCTAGAAGAATTAGGGGCAAACCTAAGCCACCCAAGGAGAGAATTCTACACGGGCTGCCTACTTCTGGCCTCTCAGCCGCTCGCCCTCGGGATGCACAGAGCCGGGCCCTCTGGCTCAGAGCCACGTGGACACGGACAGAAGCACCTGAACACTAACTGCTCTCGTCAGCCACGTCAGGCCTTCCACCTGCACCGGCATTTGCTGTGCTTCCTCCAAGGAAGCTCAGCAGTGAGGCTGGGAGAGGCGCGCTGGTGCGGGGCCACCTGGGGCGATGCATGGACCAGGCCGCGAGGAGCAGGCGGAGAGCAGTAGGCCATGCGGGCCTGGACGGGGGCTTACCCGGTTGTCTTCGGTTTCCACCGTGACCCTCCCATCCTGGGTACTCTTAATCTTCCCCTTGGCGTACTCTTCCTTCGAGTCGACCACAAAGCAGTAGGTTTTGGCGTCGAAGGGCTGGTTCTGCGCCTCGATCCTCTCCTTCTCCGACTTGCGCAGGAAGGGAGCGGCCATGCCGAACACTTCCATCTCAGTATCGCTGCTCATGGCGTCAGCTGCGAGGCAAGCCACCCGTGAGCCACTGCCTCCCCGCCGGCCCCAGGCCTGCCCACCTCTGCTCTACCATGGCTCAGGACAAGGCTGTGATCGGTCCCAGGAGCCCCACACACAGACTTAAGTGCTGGGAAAGTCATCGGAGCATTGTAACCCCATCTCCTCGCTCTCTGAGGCTCTGCTGGCTGAAGGACCTAGAGGTGAGCCCAGCCCTCTCAGGACATCACTTCCTTTAAGACCCAGGTGTTGCCCAGGGAAGCTTTAAAATAAACACCATATGAAACAAAGGCCATTCTTCAAAGAGATCATCTCCATCACAAATAGCTGAGGAACTTCTGAGCCATTTTGTACGAAGGTGGCCACCTCCTCCCTCAAGGAAAGCGGCTGGGCTTCCTCCAGCTGCTGAGAGCAGCAGCCGCATCTGACCTCGCGTCCTTTGGGAGGTCTCCTAAGCGCTGCCCCTCTGCTCGTCCCCAGCCTCCCTGTCCTGGTCTGAGCCCCCAGGTTCCCACCAGCCAGGGACCTGGCCAGAATTCTTACCCGAGAGTCACAGACAAGGGACAATGAAGCTGCAGCAGCCCGGGAAATCAGACCTGCAAAGAACACAAGAGCTAAGCTCAGGGCGCCTGGCAGCGTCCGGTCCAGCTTCGATTCAGCTCTTGATAAATGAGGTAAATAAGGAGAAAGCACTAATAACTTACCCCAGAGACAGGCTGGAGGAGCAGATGGGACAGGACCCACAAGTAAGCCATTAAGGTAGTATAAGCTCTCATCCGCCCCTGCCCCCCCAGCCTGGCTCTTACCAGCCCACTCTGGGCCGTTCTTCAGTCTGCAATGCCTCCCGTCAGAAGTGGACAATAAAAATAGCATCTCTGTCTAAAAGCTTGTGGTTCTAGGCCTGGGACAGGGAGACGTCTCTAAGACCAGCTGACTGACACCCGGACAGTGCCGTTGGTCTTGGGAGGACGGGACACGTGGCCGGCACACGCGCAGGTAGGGAAGATGAGGGTACACAGGAGGCACCGCATCCCATGGTCCCTGCACCACCCAGAGAGGCAAAGGGAAACCGGGACCCCGCTGGACAGGCTGAGGTCCACGGAGAGTCCAAGGATCCTGCCCGCGACAGGGAGGGGAGGCGGGAAAAGGACCTGTCCTTCACATCTAACTGATTCTTAGCAAAGCCAGGCAAGGCCCAGCCCAGAGTGCTCAGCCACACCGAGGCAGGAGCCATGCAGGAGGGGCTGTGACTTACCTCCGCCCACAAGAGCAGCTATGAGGGGCTGCTGCTGGCTGCGCTTTTATAGGCCCCACTAACCCCCCGGCTCATTCCTTCTCTATATTTGGAAAGAGAATGACCACACCACAGGCTGAGAAGCAGCTCCTGCCTTCCCCCCCCGCCCCCCACCTTTTTTTTGTCCTTGTTGCCAGGGGGAAGGTATATATAGAAATGAGCAGGATTATAGCCATTCTTCCGACTATAGAAAGTTGGGAGTTTGAGATGCCTTTTGCTGAACTTGGGGCTGGCGAGAAGACGGACCAGCCTGGCTGGGGAGGCCCTGCCTGCCCACTGCTCGGGCAGCTACCAGCCTTCGACATCAGGGGGAGCCCTGCCCAGGGACAGAGCAGTCAGAGACTGGCTTCAGAAACCTCATCTCACAGGAAAATGAACGGAACTGAAACGTTCCCATCCTCCTGGAGTTTTGAGTAGACTTTTTGTCACAACACAGGGTTGTGTGTGATTATAAAACTTATGCAAGGAACAACGGCAACAGCAGAATTCTCTTTCCCTCCCTCCCTCCCACCCCGCCCTTCTCTTCTCCTTTCCTTGTGCATATTAATGTGATCCTTTCTCTAGCACCAGGAGGACCAGTACATTAATGCGGGGCGCTATCCCATCCACTAGTATTCCCAGCAGCAGCTGCGAAGGCCCTGTTGTTGCTAAGATGTATGACCGATTAGGGAAGACTAGCTGCTGGCCCAGGCCGGGGCCGGGGGACAGAGGTGGCCTGCAGAGAAAGGGGGGGTCTCACAAGTGTGGTTGTTGCTAAATCAGGAATGGAAAAATAAAGCCTCAGAGAAGAGTCCGGGTATAGTTGAAGCTTTCGCCCTTGCCATTCTACTTTTCGCTTGTTTCACTCCACTTTTTTCTGATCAAATCTTTGGGAGCGGCCCGTGGGCAAGCTATGGTTGTTAATTCGAAATAGAGCTGTGTGCCAACAGTCCCCACTTAAGGATAAAGACCGCCCGCTTCCACCCATGGCAAGCCCAGGTATGGAGGTTACTCAAAGAGGTGTGGGGACATTAATGAAGCAACTACTGTATGCTGGCCCCTATACAGAGCACTTTAAAAAGATACAAAAGAAAAGGAAGATGCAGCCTTTATGCTTAATAGTTTATATTATAAATGATGAATCAATTGTTTTTCCGATTTAGGCGATTGAAGTTCAACGCAACCCATTTATTGAGTGCCCATTGCAGGAAGGGCAGGCAAGGTGAGTGGCCACGGGGGGAAAGGCTGCTAACCCCTTCCTACGGGACAGGTAAATGTCACCTGTGGGGGCAGGTGTTCTCAAGCCCCGTGGAGCCAAGGGACAGTGCGAAGGGCCGTGGCTATGTCTCAGGCGGCGAGGGATGCCGGGCAGATGGAGGGTGGGGCTGGCGCTCGCAGGGCCTTCTCGAACACAGGAGCACTGTGGGGAGGGCCTTTGTGGGAGGTGAGCGTGGGTCTCTTTGGATTTGTCCTTCTCAGTCACCAGCTTACCCAGGTCTCTGTGTAACCACATGCATACCCACTCCCAGGAACTGAAGGGCGCATTTCCCATGGATTGCGTGAGCGCCTGTGAAAGAGCAGACCTCACATCACGGAGCCCAGTACGGGCTCTGAAATGCTGCTGGCCTTCCTCAGCCTCTCCAGCTACCCATCCGCCTGCTCTCCTCAAACTTCATGTCGAATCAGAGTGTTCAGTTGGAAGGTCGTAGAGCGCACTTGCTGCCCAACCTCCTTCTGCATATGAGACAGTGGAGGGCAGGATGCTGCCCAAGGCCATGAAACAGAGGATCCAGTGAAGCATGAAACTTAGCTCTGCAGAAGAAACCCTGAAGACGGAAGTGACTACAGAAACGGCCACATGGAAAACTGTTTAAATATATTTTTATTGATTTCAGAGAAGCAGGGAGAGGGAGAGAGAGAGAGAGAAACATCAGTGTCACGGGCATTCAGGCGGATGTTAGATTCTCAGACACTGCCTGCCGCTGTGTCTGCCATGTGAAGGTTTCCTGTGTTAGGCACACACAGTACCACTGCCTTTCTGATGAGCCTGAGTGGACTATGTTGAACATTTGTTTCATTGAGATGAGTGGGGTGGGGCAGGAAAGGGACGTCTGCACTAATAAAAGAGAAACATGCAAATTGGTGTCACTCCACTACAACCCAAGCCACGCCCGCCAGCCAATCAGAGCTACTATATGCAAATTAACCCGGCAGCCACGGAGCTGGAGCAAGCTGGAGCCTTGGTTGCCCTGGCGATGGAGGAAGCCAAGTTTCCCACCTGCCCTGGCCGGCTGTAGCCTCCGCTCAAAGCAGCAAAGTTTCAATTACAGAAGAAAAATAAATCCCAGATACCTGCTTCCAGAAAGCCTTGCTGGGAGCTTGGGTTGCTGGGGGCCATGATCAGCCTGCAACAGCCAACCACCCCTCACCCAGGATGGCCACACCCTCATGGGGTGAGGGTCTCCGCTGGGGGCCTTGGCCAACCTGCAAACAGCCATCAGTCCCTCACCCAGGCTGGCCAGGCACCCCAGCAGGACCCCCACCCTGATCCAGGACACCCTTCAGGCCAAATCTGCTGGCTCCCACCCATGCACCAGGCCTCTATCCTATATAATAAAAGGGTAATATGCAAATTTACCCTAACAGCAGAACAATTAGGAATGACTGGTCACTATGACACACACTGACCACCAAGGGGCAGATGCTCAATGCAGGAGTTGCCCCTGGTGGTCAGTGCATTCCCACAAGGGGAGCTCTGCTCAACCATAAGCTAGGCTGACGGCTGCCAGTATAGCAGTGATGGTGGAAGCCTCTCCTGCCTCCTCAGCAGCACTAAGGATGTCCGATTGCAGCTTAGGTCTGCTCCCCGCTGGC
Source organism: Murina feae (assembly GCA_004026665.1). Classification (NCBI taxonomy): domain Eukaryota; kingdom Metazoa; phylum Chordata; class Mammalia; order Chiroptera; family Vespertilionidae; genus Murina; species Murina feae. The sequence goes on from PVJC01019019.1 coordinate 30,213, forward strand.
AAGTGGACATTCCCCAAGGGCCCCTGGGCTGCCAGAGGGATGTCTGGCTGCCAACTTAGGCCTGATCCCCGAGGAGCAGGCCTAAGCCAGCAAGTGGACATCCCCCAAGGGGTCCCAGACTGTGAGAGGGCACAGGTCGGTCTGAGGGACCCCCCCCCCCCGGCCGTGTGCACCAATTTTTGTGCACCAGGCCTCTAGTATATACAATATTTTTTTTCATAAAAGATTCCATCCAGAGAGAGAAAGATCTAAGAAGAGAAGCTCTTGTTGCTTCAAGGGCAGCCTGCAGGGGCTACCTGGGTCCTTTGCTGGTATGGGATTCCTTCCGGGATCACCAGGTCAGATGACTTATTCGTGTATTATTAGTCGCTTTTGGGGACCAGGAGGAGCCCTTGTTCATTCAGTCATCCCCCAGCCGGAGCTAATCCCCGCAGCTGGGCGGAGAGCTGCATTTATTTTTGGATGAGCTGGAAAGAACACGTATTGTCTCAGGAA
>PVJC01019020.1:0-30688 GCA_004026665.1 Murina feae
CCCGCACACTTGCCGGCGCTGCACGCCTTCACTTCAGCCCCGGCTCCTCCTGGGCCCTAGCCACCCCCCGTTGAGGCCCGCAGCACTGCCGTGCGCCCCCAAACACGGCCACACGTCTCTATTCCCTCCCCACCCCAGGGCGAGTGTCGAAACTTTGTAAAGGTGCTGCTGCTTCGGGACGAGTCCACCCTTTTCGTGTGCGGTTCCAACGCCTTCAACCCCCTGTGCGCCAACTACAGCGTGAGTGTCTGCCCTCCAAGTGCCCGCGGCCCCAGGTCCAACTCCCAGAACTTGGCTCACCTGCCCTCCACCAGCGTGCCCCTTCCCCCGCCCACAAAGCCTCCTACAGGAAGCCTCCCTGGGTCTGTCCTCCCCACCTCCTCACCCGCAGCTCAGAGGAGGCTTTCCAGGGAGACTCGTTTAAGGTCAGGGGAGCCCTAGTTATTTGACCTGTGACCCAGGAATAGGATTAACTGGAGTCGACTCTTAGACCCATTTAGAGATCAACACACGGAGCCCCAGAGAGGTTAAGTGACTAGTCAGGTCACACAGCATCCAAGGCAGAGACAGGTTTCTCTTGGAGGGAGGTATGGGGAAGCCATGGGGCTGCCGGCATGGCCGAGCTCTGTCACTCAGGCCCTGTCCCCCTGCAGATAGACACACTACAGCCCCTCGGGGACAACATCAGTGGCATGGCCCGCTGCCCATACGACCCCAAACACGCCAACGTCGCCCTCTTCTCTGGTGAGTGTCCCCCCAACTCTGACCATCTGATAAGGCCCCAGCCCCAAGCAAGGCATGGCTTTTTCCACTCTTGGAGTTGGGGTCATGTAGAAGGTGGCCAGGAGACTGTCCAGCTGGGAAACAGGCAGAACCTCAGCCTGGAGTTTGGGGCTCAGTGGGAGTTGGGGTTCAGCTGGGCTCAGGGCCTCAGCAGGGTTGGGGCTCAGCCTGGGCTCAGGGTTTAGATGGGGTCAGGGCTCAGGCGAGAGGCAGGCTCACTTAGGCTCAGCAAGGTAGACTGAGGGTCTTGGAAGATCAAATATTGACCCACACAACCTCTGGCCCCTGCGATCCAGTGCCTCACCTGCTCTCCCCCATCACCCCCATCCAGAAGGAATGCTCTTCACAGCCACTGTTACCGACTTCCTCGCCATCGACGCTGTCATCTACCGCAGCCTCGGAGACAGACCCACCCTACGCACCGTGAAACACGATTCCAAGTGGTTTAAAGGTGGGATGGACATTCGTCGAATCCCAACCCCCCCACCAGAATAAGAGTCTCAGAGGAGGCAGGGAGGGGACTCCCATCGCATCTTTGGAACCTACTAACCTCTTTAAGACAAAGCTAAGAAAAGATTGGCCCTGGCCAGTTGCTTAAAGCATTGAACCAATGTGCCAGGGTTGTGGGTTCGATCCTGGGTCAGGACACATACAAGGATCAACCAATAAATGCATAAATAAGGGGAACAGCCAATCAGTATCTCCCCCGCCTCCTCTCTCTAAAATCAGTGCTTGAAAAGGCTGTAGGAGAGACTGAGGTTGGATCTGAAGTAGAACTTGATGGGAATGGGTGGTTGGAAGCCCAAAGAGGAACTACAAGAGGGAGGCAGCAGGGGCTCAGGTCTTCGACACATGAGGGAGGGAGGTGAAGAAAGTAGTAGATGCTGCTGTTTGTGGAAGGTAGACACTGCAACTTTAGGATTCTGACACTTAACCTCTTCCCTCCAAACCCCAAAGCTCTGCGTCTGTTTTCCTATGCCTGGGTAATCAACCTGTGTCCCCCCTTCACCATAAAAGCAGCCACCAGGCTGACATGTGCCCAGCCCCAGAAGCACCCTCTTCCAGGCCAGGGGCTGGGTTCTGACCCCTCCTCTCCTATAGAACCCTACTTTGTGCATGCGGTGGACTGGGGCAGCCACATCTACTTCTTCTTCCGGGAGATCGCAATGGAGTTTAACTACCTGGAGAAGGTAAGGCCCCGTTTCCCCTCCCAGAGAGGCCCAGGGCTGGGCACAGAGCTGAGAGGCGCCATTCATTACCTCCTTCATCACCATCCTTACCTCCTTCCTCACCATCCTTACCTCCTTCCTCACCATCCTCACCTCCTTCATCACCATCCTCACCTCCTTCATCACCATCCTTACCTCCTTCATCACCATCCTTACCTCCTTCACCACCATCCTCACCTCCTTCATCACCATCCTCACCTCCTTCATCACCATCCTCACCTCCTTCCTCACCATCCTTACCTCCTTCATCACCATCCTTACCTGCTTCACCACCATCCTTACCTCCTTCAAATCATTCACTTACCCACCCATCCACTCCTCCATCCATCCCTCCATCCCTCTACCTGCCCGTCCATTGCAGCAGCCAGACAATAGGTGCAAAGGCTGCCATTTCCCACTAGTGCCATGGCTCTTAACTTTCTGGTCCTTTAAATACAGTTCCTCATGTTATGACCCAACCATAAAATTATTTTCGTTGCTACTTTATAACTGTAATGTTACTACTGTTATGAATCGTCATGTAAATATCTGATGTGCAGGATGGTCTCAGGCGACCCCTGTGAAAGGGTTGTTCCACTGCCGAAGGGGTCACGCACGACCCACAGGTTGAGAACCGCTGTACTAGTGTGACCTTGGGTCAGTCACTTCCCTTTCCCTGTGCCTCAGTTTCTCCACCTATACAATGCGGACACCAGTAGGCCCTCCCTGTAGAGCTTTGGGAGGAAAGGAAGAGATGATGAGAGTAAAGTGCCAGGTCCGTAAATGTCCCTGATGAGTGTGATGATTGCCAATCCCCATATTTCCAGCGGGGAATCTGCTGCTCAGAGAGGTGCAGTGACCACCGGGACCCCCAGTGAGCCCGGGCCAGGCTCCTCCATCCCAGCCCGGGTGGCGGGCCGTGTGGCCTTAGGAACTCAGGGCTCAGGCCCCGCCTGTCCGTTGTCCCTCCAGGTGGTGGTGTCCCGCGTGGCCCGGGTGTGCAAGAATGACGTGGGGGGCTCCCCGCGCGTGCTGGAGAAGCAGTGGACGTCCTTCCTGAAGGCGCGGCTCAACTGCTCAGTGCCCGGGGACTCCCACTTCTACTTCAATGTGATGCAGGCCGTCACGGGTGTGGTCAGCCTGGGGGGCCGGCCCATCGTCCTCGCCATTTTCTCCACCCCCAGCAACAGGTCAGCGAACTGACCGAGTGAACGCGGGGCCCCGGGTGGACAGGGGTGGAGAGGTCCCACGTTCACTCACTGCCCATTGTCCTAGGCTGGGCAAGACTGGACCCCCACGAGGCCTTGAACCCAGACCGCAGTAGAACAAAGCCACACTGACCTCCAAGATCCTTTGGTTAGAACTGGGCAGATGGGGGACATCAGCACCCACTGCCTTTCAAGGAGAGGGTCAGAGAGAGCTGCCTGGGGGAGGGGACTTTGGAACTAGGCTTCAGTGGGTGTGAGATGGAGGAAAGGGAAGAGCATTCCAAGTTGGAGGAACAGCATGTGCAAAGCTGTGAGGATACAGTGAACTTGGTGCTTAAACAACAGAGAGGAGACCAGTTGGCTGGAATAGAAGGAGCAAAGGGGAGAGTGATGGTATAAGGGCAGGGAGGTGACGGGCTCCAGAGAGGAGCCTGGTTTCATTCTGGAGCACTAGGGAGCCGAGGAAGGGTGAGGAGCAGGAGAAGGGACAGTTGTAAGGGGGCGGGGGTGGTGTCTGGAAGACCGAACATTCAGGCACACGACAGCGGAAGCCAGGAACACGGGTGGTTGCAGAGGCGCTGAAATAGGATCCCGTCTGAGCACGGTTTAGGCGGCAGTGACTGGAGGGGCAGGTGGGTGACACTCCGGCTCAGGGGACTGAATGTCTGACAGCTCCGGAGGGCAAGGGCTCCTCCACACACTTGCCTGAGGCAGCACCCCCACCAGGCTCACTGCTCCCTTCCATCTACTTCCCCAGCATCCCCGGCTCTGCTGTCTGCGCCTTCGACATGACACAGGTGGCTGCTGTGTTTGAAGGCCGCTTTCGAGAGCAGAAGTCCCCGGAGTCCATCTGGACACCTGTGCCCGAGGATCAGGTGCCTCGGCCCCGGTGAGCGCCCCTCCATCCCGAGACAGGTGCCAGGGGGGCCCTGTCCCCACGACCGAAGGCTGGACACTCCCAGGCAGTTATCTGGCTGTTGCCGAGTCAGCTGCACCCATTACACAGATGAGGGGAACGATCCTTGGGTTAGGGTCTTGGGTCCCATGGAGAATCAGAGCCTCTATATGGGGACCCCGAACTGCCCTGACCACCCTCCCTCCCCCACCCCCCAGGCCTGGGTGCTGTGCAGCTCCCGGCATGCAGTACAACGCCTCGAGCGCCTTCCCTGACGAGATCCTCAACTTTGTCAAGACCCACCCCCTGATGGACGAGGCGGTGCCCTCGCTGGGCCACGCGCCCTGGATAGTACGAACTCTGACACGGTCAGTCCCACGTGTGGCTGGGATCCCAGTGGCGGAGGACAGGGGGGTGGGTGGGGAAGGAGGGCGCGGCTGACCGTGGGTGCGAGGAGGCGGGGGATGGAGAGCAGTGTTGCTGGAGACAGCATACAACTCTGAGGACTGGCCAGAGACACAGAGAGGGAGAGAGACACACACACACAGAGGGACACAGTGAGGGACAGAGACAGGCCCAGTGGGAGCGCAGGGTGGGGTCTGTTTTGGAGAAGGGTTGTGTGCAGCCCTGTACCCACACCAGTGCCCACCTTGCCTGCGGTGGGCGGTGTCTCTGTGTCTGCCTAATGGGGGTGGGACCAAAGGGGCTGTGGTGCCAGACTGACCCTCCTGCCCTGGCCACAGGCACCAGCTGACTCGAGTGGCTGTGGATGTGGGCGCCGGCCCCTGGGGCAACCAGACTGTCGTCTTCCTGGGCTCCGAGGCGGGCACCATCCTCAAGTTCCTGGTCTGGCCCAACGCCAGTGCCTTGGGCGCCTCTGGGCCCAGTGTCTTCCTCGAGGAGTTCGAGACCTACCGGCCAGACAGGTGGGGTGTGGCAGAGGCCAGAGGGCAGAGCCAGTGCAGGTGGGGCACAGCCCCTGAGCCTTACTGATCTGCTCACCCCCAGGTGTGGCCGGCCAGGTGGCAGTGAGACGGGGCAGCGGCTGCTGAGCCTGGAGTTGGATGTGGCCTCAGGAGGCCTGCTGGCCGCCTTCCCCCACTGTGTGGTCCGTGTGCCCGTGGCCCGCTGCCAGCAGTACTCAGGGTGCATGAAGTGAGTGCCCTCGGGCCCGCTGCTGGGGGTGCGTGTGGGGGGTGAGGGGAGGTGAGCGTGGCAAGAGGGGAAGAGCTGAGTCTGAGTGAAAGGGCCTAGCAGCAGCCTGACTTGTTGAAAGATGAGTGGGGCAGAGGGCACAGCACGTGCAAAGGTCCTGGATGGGACCATGACTGGGGATTTAGTGGAACAGTGAGGAGGCCCATGTGGCTGGAGAGGAGTCAGTGAGGGTGGAGGTGAGGGCAGGGAGAGGATGGGGGCAGGTCATGTGGGCCACGGGGAGGACTTAGGTGTTTACCCCAAAGGGAGGTAGGGGCCCTGGAGGGCTGTGGGCAGAGGAGTGGGACTTGAGTGACATCTGCAAGAGCAACAGGAGCAGAAGCTGGGGACCAGGGAGGTGGCTGTTCTCCCACTTCTAAAATGGGTGGAAAACCAGATGCAAAGTACTGGCCCCCCTGAGCTCCATGGGAGCCCCCACACTGAGACCCCCGCCCGCACCGCCGTCCTGGCAGCAGCGATGGCATGGCACAGAGCCCGACACACACTCCGGGGCAAACCTCTGGGCTCCGACCCCGGCTCTGCTGCTCGGGCAAAAGTGAACTTCCCTGCGCCTCAGTTTTCTTATCTGTAAAATGGAGAACGAACAGCCTCCACCGCAGAGACCCTCACCAGGACTCCCAGGCGGCTAGGAAGTGGCACTGTGCAGGAGGACGTGGCTGACAGCCTGCGGGTCCCCTGTCTGCCCTAGGAACTGCATTGGCAGTCAGGACCCCTACTGCGGATGGGCCCCCGATGGTTCCTGCATCTTCCTCAGCCCTGGCACCAGGTATGGGGGAGAGGGGGAGAGGGGAGTGGGGAGAGGGGTGTAACCCGCCTGCTGATCAGGGCCCCCTCCTCCCCTCGGCTCAGTGAGAGGGTCTTCTGCTGACTGTTTCTGCCTTGCCCCCACCAGGGCCACCTTTGAGCAGGACGTGTCCGGGGCTAGCACCTCAGGCTTAGGGGACTGCACAGGTAAGTGGGGGAACGGGAGACCTGGGGACCCTCCCCTGGGGTCCTCATGCCCTTTGCAGCCCATGGCCAGGTGGGGGGCACGGACTAGCTTTGGAAGGTCAGGGGGTCCCACTCCCAGGTAGGGAGGTAGATGAGGGACAGAGAGGCCCAGAGACAGACAGACGGGTGAACTGAGGGGACAGACAGATGCGTGGACAGGTCATGACAGCAGACAGAGGCTGGAGACGGATGCCATGAAGCAAAGGGACCCGCAGGCTTTCAAGTGACCGAGATGCCACAGGACAAACAGATGAACAGACAGACCCCAGAGAAACAGGCGCCGGGAGGCAGACCGGCTTTGGGAGGGACAGAGACGTTTAGAGGAAGACAGACGGAGGGACGGGCAGACGCGAGGCGGCCGGGTGTGGCCCCGCCGCCCGCTCACGCCCCTCTCCCCAGGACTCCTGCGGGCCAGCCTCTCGGAGGAGCGCGCCGGGCTGGTGTCCGTGAACCTGCTGGTGACCTCGTCGGTGGCGGCCTTCGTGGTGGGCGCCGTGGTGTCGGGCTTCAGCGTGGGCTGGTACGTGGGCCTCCGCGAGCGGCGCGAGCTGGCCCGCCGCAAGGACAAGGAGGCCATCCTGGCGCACGGCGGCGGCGAGGCCGTGCTGAGCGTGAGCCGGCTGGGCGAGCGCCGCGCGGGGGGCCCCGGGGGCCGGGGCGGCGCCGGGGGGCCCCCGGAGGCCCTGCTGGCCCCCCTGATGCAGAACGGCTGGGCCAAGGCCACGCTGCTGCAGGGCGGCCCCCACGACCTGGACTCGGGGCTGCTGCCCACGCCCGAGCAGACGCCGCTGCCGCAGAAGCGCCTGCCCGCCGCGCACCCGCACCCGCACCCGCACCCGCAGGCCCTGGGCGCGCGCGCCTGGGAGCACAGCCACCCGCTGCTCCCCGCCTCCGCCGCCGCCGCCTCGCTGCTGCTGCTCGCCCCCGCCAGGGCCCCCGAGCAGCCCGCGGGCCGCGCCGCCCCCGGGGACTTCCCGCTCACGCCCCACGCCAGCCCGGACCGCCGGCGGGTGGTGTCAGCGCCCACGGGCCCCTTGGACCCGAACACGGCCTCCGACAGCCTCCCGCGGCCCTGGAGCCCGCCGCCCACGGGCAGCCTCCGGCGGCCGGGCCCCCACGGCCCCGCGGCCGCCGCCCTGCGCCGCACGCACACGTTCAACAGCGGCGAGGGCCGGGGGGACCGTCCCCGCGGCCGCCACGCCCGGCCCGGCACGGACTTGGCCCACCTCCTCTCCTACGGGGGGCCGGACAGGACTGCGCCCCCCGTGCCCTAGGCGGGCTCCCCACCCCGGGACGCCTCCGCAGTGCCAGCCACGGGGAACAGGAGCGAGAGATCCGCCCAACTCCGAGTGGGGTGCTCCGGCCCCCCACCCCCACCCCGCAGTGCGCAGGTGGGGGGCCTCCGCCACACGGAAGCACAAAGGCCTGGCCCCCCACCCTGACGAGCCGCTGCGGACAGGAGGCGGTTTGGGGGCGGTGGGATGTGCTATAGATTTGAGGTTGACCTTCTGTGCGTGAGTTTGGGTTTGTTTCCAATTTGCGGTTGTTGTTTTTTTTTTGCAGTTTTTCTACCCAATTGCACAACTCCGTTCTTGGGGTGGCGGCCCAGGGCTTGGAGGTGGCGGGATGAGGAGGGGGCCACAGCTGCAGACCCAAGTGCCCCCCCTCCAGGCCCCTCCTTGACCTAGGCTCCTGGCGTGTGTGTGAGTGTGTGTGTGTGTGTGTGCATGCCATGTTCGTGTGCAAGGGGCCGGGAAGGGGAGGGAGGTGTGCGTGTGAATGCCCAGGAGGGCTGCTGCCTGGTGTGCTGGCGATGGGCACTCATGCAGGGTGTGTGTCTGTGTGTGAGTGCGGCGGCCCCAGAGGCCTGGGCGTTTGGCTGAGCCAACACAGGGGCTTCCAGAAGGCCAGGGGGCCTCCAACTGCCGGTCAGGAATTTGAGGGGAGACAGAGAAGGGGTTTCAGGGACAGAGGCCAAGCGGGCCTGCCCATTAACCACACTGGCAGCAGCTGTGTAAACGTCTTGGGGGGGGCAGCAAAGGTGGGTGGGCCTCCCTGTAAATATGGCCCCAGGGTGGTCAGAGGGTCCCACACCACCTGTCCCCATGTGACCTCCCCCTCCGACCTCCAGCTGACCATGCATGCCAGCTGAGTGCCCAGCTGAGACTTGGACCCTCTCTGGAATTTGCCTCCCCAACCTCCTCCCGATCAATAAAACTGTTTACAACCACCGGCCCCCAAGGCTCTGGGTCTGCTCTGTCTCCCAGGGGTGGGGCCTGGGCAGTGGCAGGGCCCTGAACAGTTGGGAGCACCCACAAGACTCACGGCTGGGTCACAGCAGCCAACAGAACTCTGGGGTGCCGAGTGTGGGAATGCAAAGAGTTGCGGGGAGTCCCTGTCTTCATACGCATGGGGGCCAGTTTCTGACTGGTCCTTCAGCAAATCTTTATTGTGCACCTACTATGTGCCAGGCACCATGTGGGCACAAAGACCCCTGTCCTCAGGAGCTCACAGCCTAGTGGGGAGACTGACCACATACAAGCAAATTAGGGCTTGATTAGCAGCAATAATATGTGTAATATAATAAAAGCCAGATTATATGCTCAGTAGGGGGGACTATGTGTAGAAAAGGAGAGGGGTCGAGGAGGGTCTGCCAGGGGTAACATTTGAGCTGAGACAGGGGAGATGGGACAGCCGTGGAGAGATGTGCAGATAGAGCCTTCCAGGCAGAGGGAACAGCCAGTGCAAAGGCCCTGTGGTGGGAATTCACGTGGAGGACGGTCGGGTGAGGCAGCCAGTGTAGCTGGAGCAGTGGGTGAGGGAAGGTCAGGTGGCGATGAAGAGGGAAAAGAGGATAGAGCCCCAGATTGGCAGGGCCTTGCAGGTGAGGAGTACAATTTTTTTAACTGTGGTAAAATATGCATAAATACACATAAATTCACATGTGCCATTTGAGCCTTTTTAAAGGGTTCACTTCAGGGGCATGAAGTCCATTCACATTGTTGGGCAACCAAACCCACCGTCCATCTCCAGCACTTTCTCATCTTCCCGAACTAAAACCCTCATTAAACATTAACTCCTCATCCCACTTCCACTGGCCCAGCCTCATAGATTTTAAGTTGGACAGGAAGCCACCAGAAGATTTTAAGCAGGGGACATGATCTGATTCCATTTTAACAGATCGCTTTTGTGTTATGTCATTACAGTTCACAGCCCTTCCAGCCCATATCAATTAAGCACCTACTGTGTGAACAAGACAGACCCAGTTTCTTCTTGTCATGGGGGGAAATTGATAATAAAGAAACACAAGCCCTAAAACCGGTTTGGCTCAGTGGATAGAGCATCGGCCTGCAGACAGAAGGGTCCCAGGTTCGATTCCGGTCAAGGGCATGTACCTTGGTTGTGGGCACATCCCCAGTAGGGGGTGTGCAGGAGGCAGCTGATCCATGTTTCTCTCTCATCAATGTTTCTAACTCTCTATCCCTCTCACTTCCTCTCTGTAAAAAAAAAAAAATCAATAAAATATATATTTTTTAAAAAAAGAAGAAAGAAACACAAATACTCTGATGGCCTCTAATAGCTCCTCCTGAACCTGTGTGTGTCTGCTTTGTCCGTTTTGAGATATAATTGACATATAACATGGTGTGGGTTTCGGGTACACAACTTGATTTGATGTACAGATATATTGTAGGATGATCACCACAATGAGATGCACCCATCCATCACCTCACACCATTACCTTTTAGTATATGATCAGAACATTTAAGGTCTACTCTCTTAGCAACTGCCAAGTACACAATACAGTACCATCAATAATAGTCACTGTGCTGCCCATTAGCTCCCCAGAACTGACTCATGACTACAGGTTTGTACCCTTAGGCCAACATCTCTCCTCCCCATTACCCTCCACCCCAAGCCCCTGACAAGAACCATCCTACCACCGGTACCTATGAGTTCATTTTTACATTCCACATATACATGAGATCACACGGTATTTGCCTCACTCCATCTGACTTAGCGTAATGCCCTGAAGGTTCATCCATGTTGTTGCAAATGGCAGGATTTGTGTCTTATTTTATGGCTGAATTGTGTGTGTGTGTGTGTGTGTGTGTGTGTGAATAAGGCTGCAGTAATTAGGGGGAAGCAGATATCTAAAGATGGTGATTTCATTTACTTTGAATAAATACCCAGAGTGGAATTGCTGGATTTTTTAATTTTCTGAGGAGCCTCCATATTGTTTTCTGTAGCACCAATTTACATCCCCACCTACAATGACAGGGTTCCCTTTTCTCCACATCCCCACCAACACTTGTTACTTCTTGTCTTATTGAGAATAGCCATTCCAACAGGGGTGAGTGATAGCTCACGGTGGTTTTGATGTGCATTTCCCTGGTGATCATTGATGTTGAGCATCTTTTCATATATCTGTTGGCCATTTGTGTGTCTTCTTTGGAAAAATATCTCTTCAGGCCTTTTGCCCGTTTTGGTGTGTGCTTGTTTTGTGTGGCTGTCTTCGCAGGCCTGTCATTCTGTCTTGTATGTCCTGCTCTGACAGCGTGTCTGTTAGGTTCTGTCTATGTATTTTTGTTTTATCTCTGTCAGTATCTATGTCTGTGGATTCATGTGTATCTATGTTTCATTCTTCATCTGTGCCTGTCACTGTCAACCTGTGTGTTTGTCTCTGAGCCTGTGTGTTCTGTCTCTAAGACAGAACTTAGTCATCATCACATCTGAGTAGGGATAAACCCTTCAGAGATGGAGCAGGGAGAAGAGGCCATAGCCAAGTATAGCAGATGAGATAACAAAACACACCTGAATTTTTGGAACTCAACCAGAATGAAAGCACTTAATAGCAAAAGCCATGAGATGCAGCCAAAGCCATTCTCAAAGGGAAATGTATAGCCTCCTAATGTATTCATTAGTAAAAAACCCAAAACAAATGGTGCATCAGCTTAGGATGAAGAAAGAGCAAGACCTGAAATCTATATAATTTTATTAACCAATGTCACCTCAATAAATTCAATTTTTTTAAAAAAAGAGCAAATGGGACCTTTGGAGATTGAATTCAACTTCACAGATGGGGAAACAGAGGCCAAGAAAAGTTAAGCCACGTGCCCACAGTCACAGAGCATAGCAGTCCTAGCACAGCCGAGGTTCAGAAATAGGTTTAGTCCCTCCCAGCTCATTGTTCAAAGACTGCAGAGACTTCTGGCATCACTCGCTTTTATACTCTATTTTTAAAAAATTATTTCAATAAAAATATATCCAACAACATGTCATAAACTCACGACAAGTGTTTTTGTTCTCTTCACTGCACTTCCTGATTGCTTAAATATGTCACAATAGTTCCTCTTGTCCCCATCCTCCAGGACTGGCACCTTGCAAGCTTGACCCTTGATTCCTGGGGTAGGGGAGCGGGGGGAGTGGGGACTCACTCCCAGAGATTCGGGTGCCCACTTTCCAATAGCAGGAATCAGGGGGAGGAAAACTGGACAGAAACAGGGACAAGAAGGGGTAGGCAGCCCCTCTGCTGTCGTCCCCCTGCCAGGAAACAATTTTGCAATCCTGACTCCTCCCTTTCCTGTGCCTGGCCCCAGTTCAGGCCCTGTCGGGAACAGGATGTGGAGGGGTGGGAACTTCCCTGTGGTTGGTGCCCCAGCCCAGGTAGGTATAAGGCCACCTCACCAGACCAACGAAATCTGGATGGAAAGAGAGAGGCCACCATGTCCTCTTGGAGCCCAGAGGGAAACCAGAGGTAGGTCCCCACCCTGCCGTCCCTGGCCAGCCTTGGACACCAGGCAGTGCATGGACCGTCCGTCTGACCCACTGAAATCACAGGGCCAGACATAGACCTCCTGCTGGAACAGACCAACACTCAGGCTCGAACTAGGACAGGTTTGCTCCCTTACACACACTCACCTGCAGGTGTCCCAGGCAGGGAGCGAGAACCTACCCCAGGCCCGAGGCCTGCTGGAGGGGGACCTGGAGCAGCAGAAGCCCCAGCCCTCCAAGGGTTACGGTGCCAACTGCAAACCACCCAATATCAAGGCCAAATGCCTGCCCCCGAGCCTGCTTTGGGCATTTATTTATCTATCTATCTATCTATCTATCTATCTATCTATCTATCTATTTATGCTTTGGGCACTTTTCATGTTCCAAGTCCCATTTGCACCTGGAGCCTTGGCCTGTACCTGGGTGCTTGAAGCAAGATGGAGCTGGACACAGATAACCTGAACTTGTTTACTTGGAAAGAAAGAGTAGGAGCACAGAGGGGGAAACCATGAGTTCTGCTTGGGAAAGTCAGAGAAAGCTTCGTGAAAAAAAGGGGCATTGGAGTTGGGGGCTTTGCAGGATGGGTAGGAGTTCACTGGCTCTGCCTTCAAAACATGAAGAGGAGGAGGAGGTGAGTGTGCTAGTCCAGAGGAGCAATGAGGAGGCATGGTTCTGGGGAGCAAGAGTGGGTGGGAAGAAGTGGGATTTTCTGGGTATATTTTCACTGAATTGGATATATTTTTATTTTGGCTCATTAAGCACCTTCTGTCATTGCCTCCAGCCCAGGGGTCCTGGATGCCCATTTTTCTAGAACCCTGTTCCTGCTGCTACTATTTGTGGGCCCCTCAGTCCAAGGGGTCACCCAAAACCCTGAAGCCTGCCAGGTGTTCCTGTCAAGCAATGGCAGCTCCGTCAACTGCTACCCACCTGCCAAATTGCCCCAGCAGCTCCCTGCCGACACCATCTTCCTGTCTGTGGAGTTCTTCAACCTCACCCAGCTCCCACCCGAGACCCTCCAGGGCATCTCGCACCTCCAGGAGCTGCACCTTTCCAGCAACGGGCTGGAGACACTGCCAGCCAAGTTTCTGTTGCCTGTGCCTCAGCTGAAGGTGCTCGACCTCACCCGCAACGCCCTGACCCGCCTGCCCCCCGGCCTCTTCCAGGCCTCAGCCACCCTCCACACCCTGGCACTGAATCAAAACCAGCTGGAAGTCCTGGAAACCTCATGGCTGCAGGGCCTGAAAGCCCTGAGGCATCTGGACCTGTCCGGGAACCACCTCCGGACACTACCTTCCGGGCTGCTGGCCAACTTCACCGACCTGCGCATCCTTGACCTTGGCAATAACCAGCTGGAGACTGTGCCCTCTGACCTTCTGAGGGGCCCCCTGAAGTTGGAACGGCTGCACCTGGAGGGCAACAGATTGCAAGCACTTGAACAGGGCCTGCTGGAGCCCCAGCCAAACCTGAAATACCTTTTCCTGGGTGACAACCGGCTGGCCACGGTGGCGGCCAGCGCCTTCCGAGGTCTGAAGCAGCTGGACATGCTGGACCTGTCCAACAACTCACTGAGCAGCGTGCCCAAGGGGCTCTGGGCGTCCGTGGGCTGGCCCGGGGCATGCCGGGACATGGAGGATGGCTTTGACATCTCTGGTAACCCCTGGAATTGTGACCAGAACTTGGATGACTTCTATCAGTGGCTTGTGGCCAATCAAAACAAGATGTTCTTCCGGAATAACACACGCTGCATTGAGCCCAAAGCCATGCAGGGCCAGACACTCCTGGACGCGGCCATGTCTCATTTGAAGCTTACGGCTGGGGTGGAGATGGGTAGGGACGGCCTGGCAAAACACTGCACCCCATTAGGCAGTTAATTCCCTTTTAAGGGTGAGGCAGGCTTCCCACAGTCGCTAGATCCATTTTGCCCATGCTTCCTTCCCAAAACACCCCGTAGGTTCACAGGCCTCCTTGTCTTTGCTCAAGCTTTGCTCATTCCCCTTCCAGGAATGCCTTCCCCAGTTCCCACATCTCTTGGTCTCCCAGCTCCCTCAGCACAACCCTGGCCACACTGGCGCTGTCTCTGACTCTGGCTCCCCCACTTTTGGGGGCCTCTCTGAGTGCAAGGCCCTAGGGCTGAGTTGTCTCACTCAGTTAGGTGTCAGACCTGAGGGGGTTAATAAATAATTGTCAGCCCTAGCTGGTTTGGCTCAATGGATAGAGCGTTGGTCTGTGGACTGAAGGGTACCAGGTTCAATTCAGATCAAGGGCACACGCCCGAGTTTCAGGCTGGATCCCCAGTAGGGGGCGTGCAGGAGGCAGCCAATCAATGATTCTCTGTCATCACTGATGTTTCTTTCTCTCCTTTCCTCTCTGAAATCAATAAAAATAAAATAAAATGCAAAATATTTTTTAAAATATAAATAAATGTCAAACGGAATTGGAATTGGCATTTACTGTTTTCCTGCATCCCCCAAGCCAACTTCTTACTTCTCCAGGATGAAGGAAGGAATAGGCATGACAGGGCGTGGGGCGCTGGACTTGAAATCTGATGACCCGTGGCTCCTCCTCCTCCTCTCTCCTATCCTGAGGCTTAACTGGAAATAAAACTCTGACTATTGGCCGGGGTGTCATTTTACTGGTGGATTCCTTCCAGAGCCTGTGCCCTGGGGAAGGTTTAAATTAAACCAGATTGCTTCAGGTCTCCAAACAATTCGTCATGCTGGCCAGTGATAACCCAGGGCGCAGCCACCCAGGACAAGCATGGGCAGAAGCCCAGGGCTGTGCTCTCAGAACTCAGGACGTGGAGTCACCTGCTGACAATGCTGGGCATAGTGGGGTCATGGTCAGATGTGGGGGGCTAGGGGTGTTGGGGCCATGCTCGGTTTTTTCAGGCCCCTGGAAGGAGTATCATGTCCACATTGGTGATCATTCCAGGCGTGAAGATGAAAAAGCCAGGGTCGGGAACCTGATTTGATTGAATTCAAATCAAATCCATCAGTCACTGTGGTTTAAGCGTTCTGAACCTCAATTTGCTCATCTGTAAAATGGGAATCTCAGAGAATGGGCCAGTTTGGCTCCTGATTAAGTGGTAGATTATTATTTAAAAAAATAAAATAAAATGGAAAGAGCCCTGGCCAGTAACTCAGTTGGTTAGAGCATCGTCCTGATATGCCAAGGTTGCAGGTTCAATCCGCAGTCAGGGCACATACAAGAGTCAAGCAATGACGGCATAGATGGTGGAACAACAAATCAATCCCTCTTTCTCTCCCCCCGCCCCTTCTAAATAAATAAATAAATATTTTTTTAAAAAATAGAAAGACATGAAGGACTTGCCCAAGGTCACTGGGGAAGGAGGTGGGAGCTGTGGTCGCCCCCCAAGGCAGCGAGGGTGACAAGTGGCCGAACGTGGCCTACGGAAGTAGCTCAGTCTTTGGGCATCCACCGTCCCCAAGGTGCTTTGGCAATCACACAGCACTCGGGAGTACAGGGAAGAGCTTGGGGTCCTGAAGCCCCACCCCTGACACGCCCCTGGACAGCCTTTCCCTATTGGTCAGTCCCAGGAGGCCCCGCCTCCAGAGCCACTATAAGGCGGGCGGGGCCGGCAGAGGGCGGAGACTGGAGCCAGAGTCTGGGGTCTGCGGCGGTACCTGGGGGCTGAGGCTGCGCGCGCCCCGGTGAGTGTCACCCGGGTGGCCCAAGAGCACCCAGCAGGCCCGGGGGCCCGAATTGGGTGGGCAGCCGAGGGTTCAGCGCGTGGGGAGAGGCGGGGGTGACGGGCTGGAGCAGGTGGCTGAGACCCTTGGCCCAGTTGGCTGAAGCTCAGGACCCTGTTGGGCGGGGACCACAGCTCTGAAGGCACGGGGTAGGGATGACCTGCAGGCAGGGAGTCTGAGGTCAGACGCCCTACTCTGAGTTAGCTTCAGCTGAGTGACCTTGAGCCCAGCATGGACCCCTGTGTGCCTCGGTTTCCCTGATTGTCAATCTGACTGGGTTTATTGGGATTCTGCAGTTACCACCTGCATCCCTGTATGGGGCTGCTTGTGCGGGTTCCGTCCAGGGTAGGGGCAGCAGGGACCTCCCCTACTTTGCAGAAGAGGAAACAGCCCATAGAGGTGAAGGCACTTGTCCAAAGTCACACAGCAGGTAATGGCAGGATTGACACCCTAAGCCCATGCTTTGAATCACTGCAGGGGCCCCACTTTGCCAGAGGCTCTCAAGTGTGCACTGACTGTGTGCAGAGTCTTGTGCACTGTCTGTGCTCCTCATGACATTCCGAAGTAGGGTATTATCATTACCTCATTTTTTGAGGAAACTGAGACCCCAAGAAAAAACAAGACCTGCTGGAGTCACAGAGCCCAGACAGACAGAACCCAGGGCTTGGGAGGGAGCTTGGTGGGCTGGCCCCTTTCACCCTGTCCTGTCCCCCAAGGTGACCCTGTTTGCAGCAGGCATGTCAGAAGATGAGGATGCTCAGACCTACAGACCCAGCTTGTGGGAGCAGGACCAGCAGGTGAGGGGCCGCACCTCCAATGGAGCAGCACATGGGGAAGGGAGGGGGCCAGTCCCTCCCTGAACAGCTGGGTACCCCTCCCACCTCTATCTATGCTTGGAGCACTTCACTCTTAGGGCATGTTGGACCACGGAGGCTGGCATCTCTGCCCCTCCTACCCATTTCCCAGAGGGGCACAGTGAGGCCTGGGAGGGGAGCATTGCTTCAAGCACACCCAGCTAGCTTACCTGGCCTCTGCCCAAGCTTCCCCCTCCCACCTCTGGGTCGCCGCCTCGATCTTCCTGTTTCTGGGTCCACCATCGTGCCACTCTCATCAACAACAGTAACAGCAGCACTCCCAGCATCTGCCCTGCATCAGTCACCGCTCCAAGCACTCCGCATACGTTGGCTCCTAGAATTCCCATCACAGCCCCAGAAACCCATTTTACAGATGAGAGATGAAGGCACCGAGCAAAGCAGTTCACTCACTTGCCCAAGCTCACACAGCGCGGAGGTGGCCTAACCAGAACTGCATGCAAACAGTTTTGCCCCCGAACATGTACCCTTAAAGCCACCAGCCCCAGAACTTGTCACGCTGTGTGCGTGCTGCTGACAACAGGAGCCTGTGAGCACCTTCCGTGGGCTCCTCTCCACATGCTTCCCCCCAGGCCTCTGGCCCATGCCGACTCTGGCCCATAGGGAGGAAGTGGGCTATAGTGAGGGTGTGGTGGGCCACCAGGCTGGGCCCTGCCTCCTCTGCTTTCCCCACCTGGTGGCTCTCCACGCCCCTGGGGGGCCCCTCTGACTGTACCCCTTCCCACAGAACGTGGTCCACCGAGTTGTGGCCCTGCCTCTGGTCAAGGCCACGTGCACTGCTGTCTCTGGTGCTTACAGCGCAGCCAAGGATAGGCACCCGTTCCTGGGCTCTGCCTGCCGCCTGGCTGAGCACTGCGTGTGCAGCCTCACCAACAGCGCCCTGGACCACGCCCAGCCACTGCTCAGCCACCTGCAGCCTCAGCGTGAGTCCCCGTGGCCAGACAGTCCTGTGGTTGCCGCATGGTTTCACCCTCTCATGCTCCATCTGCATGGCTTGGCCTGAAGTGTGGACTCCCTACCCTGGGTGTCCCTCCTCAGTCTTATCTGTCCTGTCCCCCACCCCCTCCCCCAACCCCACCCCCTGTGTCATCCTTGCTTAGTCCTTGTGCCTGTGCCATCTCCCAACCCTCTTTGCCTGCCTCCCCTCCCCTCGACCTGTTGACATGTTATGTCTTACATCCTGGTCATCACCTGCCCTCAGCAGCTTGTGTGTGCCTCCTCTTTCTGTCCCGTTCCATCTGTCTTGAAGTCCTCCTCCCTTGTTGGCTGGCTTGTTAGCTTTGGGCCCTCTTTACCTGTCCAACCTCCCTCGCCATCTGCCCCTCTGTCCTGAGGGCTGCCTCCACCTATTCGGAGTCCCGTATCTTCCTAGACCTGTGACCAGCTCGCGAGTCCAACCTGGCACCTGATGGGGGTGGGGACAGAGACTCCTGACTGAAGAAGGGGGCCACCTGAGGTTCCCAGCCCAGGGCCTCCCCACCTCCTTCTTAGCTGGCTTGAGTGACCTTGAGCTTGCTCCCTGGGGCATCTGAGCTGAGTGTGGGTGTGGAGTCACCTTGGTGCTGGCAGGAGTCTGTGGCAAGGCAGAGGAGGGGAAAGCAGAGGAGGCAGGGCCCAGCCTGGTGGCCCACCCCCCCCCTAGGGAATCAGCCAGGTCAGCCTTTCATGAAGGCCTCCCTTCATCTCTCCCTATCTGTCTCTCTTCCTTCTTTTTTCTCTGCTTCTCCCTCTAGTATTCCCTCCTTCTGTGTCCCTCTCTCCATCCTCTCCCAGATTCTCACTCCCTGCCTCTCCCGCTCTCTCCAGTGGCTACAGTGAACGATCTTGCCTGCAGGGGCCTGGACAAGCTGGAGGAGAAGCTGCCCTTCCTCCATCAACCTTCGGAGGTGGTATGGCACAGGTCATGGGGACTGCAGGGGGTGGGAGTGGGAGGGGAGGGCTGCCTCCCCCCAGACCCAGCCAGAATGCGCTTCTGCCAGCTGGACTCTGGGACCAAATCAGGCTTTGGTCAACACAAAAAAAAACCACAGATGAGAGTAATCGGCACCCAGCCTGGCTGATGTGGCTCCGTTGACTGGGCATCATTCAGCGCACCGAAAAGTTGCTGGTTGGATTCCTGGTCAGGGCACATGCCTGGGTTGTGGGCTCCATCCCTGGTGCGGGGTGTGCAGGACAGCTGATCGATGTTCCACTCTCACATTGATGTTTCTCTCTCTCCCTCTTCATTCCTCTCTCTCTCTAAAAAAAAGCCAATAAAAATGTGTTTAAAAAAAATAACCGGAACCCATATTTATCTAGCACTTACTATGTGCCAGTAAATTTCCCCCCGATTTATAGAGAGGGGAATTGAGACCTAGAGCTGGGAAAGGGCCAGGGGTCCTTGACCGCCTGCCCCAGGAGCCAGGGAAGGGAGCTGAAAACTGACAGCACCTGGCGGGGGTCCGTCCCACCAGGTGGTGACCTCGGCCAAGGATGCAGTGGCCAGCAGTATGACAGGCGTGGCGGGCTTGGCACGGCAGGGCCGGCGCTGGAGTGTGGAGCTGAAGCGCTCCATGAGCCATGCGGTGGACGTCGTGTTGGGCAAGTCGGAGGAGCTGGTGGACCACTTCCTGCCTATGACTGAGGAGGAACTTGGTGAGGCTGGTGCCCTCTCCACCTGCTCCTGAGTCCTCCTGCCCAGTCCCCATCCCGAGGTTACAGATTAGAGAGGTGTCTTGGCCTGTTTGGCTCAGTGGATAGAACATCAGGCTGCGGAGTGAAGGGTCATGGGTTCGATTCCGGTCAAGGGTACGTACCTTGGTTGCAGGCTTGGTCCCCAGCCCCATTGGGGTGCGTGTGGGAGGTAACCAATCGATGTCTCTCTCTCTCACATCCATGTTTCTCTCTCTGCGTGTTTTTCCCCCTCCCTTCCATTCTCTCTAAAAAAAAAAATCAATGGGAACAATATCCTTGGGTGAGGATTAACAAAAAAACCCAAACAGATTAGAGAGGTTCAGGACTCACTCAACCACAGCAGATCAGCAGGAACATGGAGCTAGAGCCCAGCCCTCATCCTACTAGAAACCAGACCGGCCAGACCCCAAGAGCATAAGTGGCTTAAAGACTTGAGAGAGCTGTAGCCCTCCAATTATATTATCTGACACGTACAATGCCTTTTAAATGTTTTAACTCATTGCATGCATTTAACAATCAGATTTTGTCCTACAAATCTCAACTTCTGGCTTGTCTTGAAAAATTAGACACTTGGGTTGAATAGCATCTGCCCCCTTAAAGCCCACCTTTCTCCAATGTTCTAATATTGTCTGCTGGCCCTGGAGTCAATCTGACTTCTCAACCCTCGCTTTGGCGCTAGAAGAACATGTTGACCTACTTTGCCCTCAGCGCAAAGGCTGTAAGGCATTTATGAAGCACCAACTGTGTTGCAGGCACTTGTGATATCTTCTTTAAGAGATAGTTTACTAGAGTGGTTAAGGACAGTCTAAAGTGAGAGTGCCTGGGTTTGAATCCTAGTTATGCTCTGGCACACTGTGGGACTTCACCTTTCTTTGCCTCAGTTTTCCCCATCTGTGAAATGGGGCTAATAATAGTACCTACATCACAGGGTTTAGGGAATACTGAGAATTGAATTTGGTAAAGGGAAACTACAAATTTGGGGGCCCATGGGCTTGTCCACCCAGAAGGAGAGTGGACATAGAGGGGGTGTCCACACTGACCCCCTTTCCCCCCATCCTGCCCTCCAGCGGCACTGGCGGCTGAAGCTGAGGCTGAGGGCCCAGAATTGGGCTCAGTGGAACAGCAGAGGAAACAACAGGGCTACTTTGTGCGCCTGGGCTCCCTGTCAACACGACTTCGCCACCTGGCATATGAGCACTCTCTGGGGAAACTGAGGCAGAAGAAACATCATGCCCAGGACACACTGGCCCAGCTGCAGGAGACACTGGAGCTGGTGAGAGCCCTCCGCCTGCCCCAACCCTGTAATGCTGGCCAGGAAGCATGGACTGAACGCCAGCCAAGCACCTGGTCCCGTGCTAGACTGAAGAGGGAGGCAGAACTGGTCTCGGCTGCCTCTAGCTGTGCATGTTCAGGGCTGGGGAAGAGGGGTGCCTGGGGCTGGAGGAGCTTGGGGGGTGTTAAGACTCAGCCTGGGGAGTAAAGAAGGGGTTTTGTGGAGAAGTAGGAGGTGGGATTTATAGGCAGTTAAGGTAGGTCCAGAGAGGAAGAAGGAACTTCCCTTGCTCTCCCGCCACCAATCCCAATCTTCACCCTTTAGGTTCCAGCTCACACCCAGCTTCTCTCATGGTCCATCCCTCCCTGCTCCAAAGGAACACGGCAGCCCCTGCTTACTGGGCGGTACAGTGCCCCAGCCTACCTACCCCACATCCTCTCCTCATCTTAACTGCCAGCAGCTCCGTGTTCTCAAATCCTCTCTCAATGTATCAGCCATACTGTCAGCTCTGCCCTCCAAGTCTATCCTGAATCTGCCCACATTTCCTCCCTCCACCTGCTTCCAGCTCTCATCCTCACACTGTCACCCAGCTCTCCTCCTGGACCCGTCTGTCCTCCCACAGCAGCCAACAGAGGGCACCTGTGAGCACCTGAGCACAATGTCCTGCAGTTCATCCATTTTGTAGCATGTATCAGAACTTTTTTATGGCTCAATACTATTCCATCATATGGATGGGCCACAACTTAAGTCTATTCACCTTCTAATGCATGCCCTGTCCTGGGTACTGAAGACACAGTGCTTCTTCAGATCACTCACAGTCCAGTCAGGGAATCAGGGTCCAAATGGGGAACACGGCAGGTGCTCTGGGACCCCGAGGATGGATCACCCAGCCAGAAGGGGAGGAGGGAAGGCTTCCTGGAGGGGGTGATGTCCACATTGAGACTTAAACTGGAATGAACCAGCAGGGGAGATGAGGTGGAGGGAAGAGTACATGGCTGAGGGACCAGCATGAGCAAATGCCTGGCGATGAGTCTGAGCTTCAGGAGAACCACAGGCCGCAGGGTCAGCCAGAGGCAGAGGATTCAATGAACGGGCTGCCAGGCTGGGTCAGCAGATGCAGAAGGCTGCACACAGCGAGTGTTCCCTAAATGCTATTGAGGCCAGATTCAAGCTAGGGTCAGTCCTGGCTCCCTGGAGCCCCCAAGTCCTGCACCTCTGATGAACACTTTTCCGGTTCCCACAGATTGACCTTGTGCAGTGTGGGGTGACCCCCACCGCCCCAGCTCGCCCTGGGAAAGTGCATGAGCTGTGGGGGGACTGGAGTCTGAGCAGCGTGGAGAATGGCCGCCGCCGCAGTCAGGTAGGACAGGAGGATGGGAGTGGCTCTGGATCTGCCCGGGGTTGCCAGGGGCCATGACTGAGCTGTGAATAACCAACTGCTGAGGTAGCTGGTCGGAGTGCCCATGGGGAAGCAGTCTTTTGGGTGCCCACAGGAGAAACTAAGGCAGGGCTTGGTCTATTGTGTGCAGGGAGGAAACAGGCACGGGGATGCAGTCCTATCGGGTATCCATTAGAGAAACTGAGGCAAGGAAAGTCTGCTTGTGGGTCTTCCCCTGATTCCTGCTTTTGGGGAGGCAGGGAGATACTCCCACTGTGTCCATGGGGAGGTTGAGACGGGGTGGCAATACCATTGTGTCCATGGGAAAACTGAGGTAGGGCTCGGTCCCAGTGTGTACCTATGGGGAGACTGAGGCGGGGTGACAGTTGCGGTGTGTCCATGAGTAAACTGAGGCAGGACAGCAGTCACAGCATGTGTCCATCTGGAACACTGAGGCCCCCCACCCCACAGATGGAGCTGGAAACACTGGTATTGTCCCGAAGTCTGATGCAGGAGCTACAGAGCTCAGTGGACGCACTGGAAACCAGCGTGCGGGGCCTGCCCCGGGATGCCCAGGAGAAGGTGGCCGAGGTGCGGCGCAGCGTGGACACCCTGCAGGCCTCCTTTGCAGATGCACGTTGCTTCAGGGATGTGTCAGCCTCGGTGTTGGCCGAGGGCCGGGGCAGAGTGGCTCGGGCCCATGCCTGCGTGGAGGAGCTGCTGGAGTTGGTGGTGCAGACCATGCCGCTGCCCTGGCTCGTGGGGCCCTTTTCGCCCATCCTCATAGAGCGGTCGGAGCCCCTACGTGGCCTGGAGAACCTGGTGGATGAGGTTGTAGGGGGCCCTGACCCCCGCTGGGCGCATCTGGACTGGCCGGCCCAGCAGAGAGCCTGGCAGGCCCAGCACCGGAATGGGCTAGGTCTGCCGGAGGACATTCCAGAGGAGCCTGAGCCCCCCAGCCGCCCCAAACACACCTTGATGCCAGAGCTGGACTTCTGATCCCATGGGGCCTCTCACTGCCAGTGGCGGCAGGAGGCTGCCCTACACTTCCGTAGCCTGCTGCCCTCTAGTGGCCACACAGAAGCACAACAGCCAATGCCTTTACCCTGGCCTAGGCACGGAGTTTTGGGAGTTCCCATGAAATTCTGAATCTGGACCAGCTACTCTGACATCAGACCCTTCCCAGTCTTTCCCTTGGACATGTGAGGACATGAACCTGACTCAGGCCTGACTAGTCTCCATCTGGATTCACCTGTCTGTAGTCACCTGTTCCCTCACCCCAAGAAGCTGATCAAAGCTCCTCAGATCAACACATTTTGCCCGATGGCTTCTATTTGGGACTTTGAAAAGCAAGCATCCACCTGCTCCCCCAGCTTGTACATCCTGGACTGAAGGGTCCCCAAAAATGCCGGGTTACACCAACTAGGCCAGCCAGACCCACCTGCTTTGCTGTTTGGGGTATGCTCTCCAGAATAAAGGTGCTTCGTGTTGTTCAAAGGCCCATGGCTTCTGTCTCAGTTACAGGTGCCCGGGGGGCCTCAGAGGTATGACTGCACGGCACAAGCCAGGGTTCGAGATTTGAAAGGAGTGATGCCACCTCTCCTCCCCCCCCCCCCCCGCCCCGCTTGCCATCCTGTCTGTACTTCCACCTTTAGTGCCCAGCCCACCTGACTTAAGCATCACCCCTTCAGATGTAGCTTCAGCTATAGCTTCCTGGAGTGAAAGTTCACACTAGTATAAATGAATGTTTTGAAACTGCAGGGAGCAAGATCTTGAGGAGAAAGAAGTTAGAGGGGTCAGTCCTCCTATGCCCACCTCCCTCACCCACCGTTGCTGATCTTGCTGTGGTTTCTCCACTGATCAGGATTGAGAGGACAGAGACAGGGCAAGGGCCATGGGCCAGTCTCAGGGGGGCCCTCCCCTCTTCTGACCACATTCTTGGCTGCCCCTCAAGACTCCCCAGTGGCCAGGCAGGGTGTTGGGAAACCACAGCATGCTTCGGTGAGGTCAGGATGGCCCCTGGCTTCCCTGGGACCCAGCCCAGGGGCAGCTCTGGGAGCCCTGACCACTTCCCACTGGTCAGAGTCCTTTCCCTGCCCCGGCTCGGAACCGCCCTGGCTCCCTGTCGCCCTGGGGCTGAGTCCCAGCCCTGACTGCAGGTGGGCAGGCAACTTACTTTTCCTTATTTTTCCTCTAAACATGTTTCTCCTCTGAAAATGGGTAAGTCATACCCAATCCTAGGAAACACCTCACCCAAGGAAGCTATTATTCACTCACTCATTCAACAAATGCAGGGTATCCCCCCGAATGGATACACACTCGGAATAATCACTAATTCCAATGGGTTAAATCTGAAAAGAAACAACAAGTTAGCTATCAGCTGTGAAAGGAGTGTAAACACTTTTTTTTGAACAACCTGTATTTATAGAGCACCTGCTGTGTGCCACGCAGTTCTCCACCTTGGGGACACGGCAGTGACAAAATGGATAAAATCCCTGCCCTCTATGACCTGACAATACAGGAGGAGATGGGCAATATACAAAAAATAAAATAAAATAAGTAAACTACTTTTTTAGTGTTAGTAGAATAAGAAAAATAAAAGGGGAGGACAATGGGTAGGATGTGGGCATTTGAGGAGAGATGTACATTTTTAAATAAAAGAGGGGATCCAGAAAGGCCTCTCTGAGGAGGTGACATATGAGCAAAGACTGGGGAACATTTCAGGTGAAGGCACAGCCTGTGCCAAGGCCCTGGGGCAGGACCTTGCCTGGCCTGTTGGAGAAACAGCAAGGAGGCTGGTGTGGCTGGAGCTGAGTGGGGGTTGGAGGAAAGGGAGTCCATGAAGGCAGGGAGAGGACAGGGCAAGTCGCCCAGGGCCTATGGGCTACAGGGAAAACTTGGACCAAGGGAGGTGGGAGCCTTGGAGGGCTGTGGCCAGAAAGAGGACAAACCTGACTTGGTATTGATTTCCGAGAGGCAGGAGGAGAGCGATAGAAACCTCACTGGCTGGCTGCCTCCTGCCTGCCCCACTGGGGATCGAGCCCACAGACCAGGCGTGTGTCATGGCTGGGAATCGAACCGTGACCTCCTGGTTCATAGGTCAATGCTCAACCAGAGCCACACCGGCAGGGCCATTTTTATTATTTTTGCTGGGGGGAGGGACACACTCAGGATCCAGCTCCCTGCAGTGTCACCTTCAGGAAGTGCTGGCTAAGGAGAGAGGCTGGGGAATCCCCCTTTCGTTCCTTGACTGTTTGACTCCAAGGAGACAACCTGGGGGTCATCAGGTCCAACAGCTGAATCTTTCCCAACCCCCACCAGCATATGACTGTGATGCCTGTTTCAGGGGCAGGCGGGGGGGGGGGAGCTAAACAGCTCAGGAAGGGCATGGCAGTCACTCCTCTGCTCATCTGG
Source organism: Murina feae (assembly GCA_004026665.1). Taxonomy (NCBI): domain Eukaryota; kingdom Metazoa; phylum Chordata; class Mammalia; order Chiroptera; family Vespertilionidae; genus Murina; species Murina feae. Next base: position 25,392 of record PVJC01019020.1, read on the forward strand.
CCCCCCATCCACAGACAGCCCGCTCCACACACGGGCTGTGTCTGGGTCTAAATCCTGTCTCTGCCACTTCCTGGCTCTGTGGCCTTAGGTACAAGATACTTCCTCCAGGAAGCCACCTTGGATTGGCCCGAGCACCAGGCCTGGTTCTCATGGGCCCTGGGCCCAGCACCTTTCCCCTGCTCTCAGTACTGGGCCACCTCTGCCCATAGCACCTGCCTCCAGCAAGCAGAGTGAGTCACAAGCCATCCTACGTTCCAGGCTCTGTTAGTGTTCTGTCTTGGTCTGTTTTGTCCCCTTTCTCAAGGGAAGTCCCTTCCAGAGAGTGACATGTCCCATCCCTGCTGAGGACAGACGCTGCTCCTCTCTGCCCAGCAATGCTAAGCTAGTGTCTACTGAGCACCTGCTGGGTACCAGGCACAGGGATAAACAGGTTACATGTATGACCTCATTTCACACTCACAACCACCCTAGGAGTTGGCCCATTTAATCAAACATTTATTAAGTGCCAACTGTGTGCCAGGTACTGTCCTATTGCAGGGAACACGGGGAGGGAGGGAGCTATGTGGATGTTTGGGGGAAAGTGCTGTAGGTAGAAGGCACAGCTCATGCAAAGGCCCTGAGGCAGGACCATGCCCAAAGATTTGGAGAAACTGCAAGAAGACCCGTGGCCAGACTGATCAAAGAGGCAAGAGCCAGGGGAAAAGAAAGGCACAACACTGTGGGCCAGTGAGGAGTCTGAAGGGGAAGCTGCGGCCAACGCATCCCAGAACTGAGATTCGAGCCATGTCCATCTCATGGATGGAAAGAATAGACCACGAGGGCATATAGGCTGTCTCAGGAACATAGGATGGCCTGGGAATCACTCAGCTTGGTGGGGCGGGTGCTGTGGGCAGAGGTGGCCGGGTACTGAGAGCAGGGGAAAGGTGCTGGGCCCAGGGCCCATGCAAGCTGGGCCGGGCAGGCAGGCACGTGACCCTCCAGGGCCCTCCCCCAGCAGGCTGGCTGCCTGCCTCTGCAGGCCAGGCCTGCGCCTGCCCCAGACCCTATAAGGCCTGGGAGCTGAAAGCAGAGCCAGCTGCCAGCTACGCCGCCAGTCACTCCAAAGGACCCTCTTGCAGTCCAGGTGAGCAATGCCAGGGTGAGGCAAGGTCTCTAGGTGGGTGTCAGGGAAAGTCTGGGGGCTATGGGTGGGGGCAGGAGGCATGGGAGCCCTATTTATGAGCCATCTCTGCCCCCTCCCAGCTGCTTAGAGTATGAACATGTCTGCTCAAGAGGAAGGAGGCCGGAAGCCCCACAAACCCAAGGGCAAGGTGAGGAGAGGTGGAGAGGGAGGTCCCTGCTAAGGCCTGTAGACCCCAGGACCTAGCAAAGGTGACCTCCACAGCCCTCAGATCTGGGAGTTTTCTGGGTGGGGTGGGAGGGCTCTGAGAGTCAAGGTGCTAACTCTTCCGTCCTGTCCCGAGCTGGGGTGGAAGCAGACTTCAGCTCCTTTCCTACTTTGTGGCCCTCAGCTAGCCACAGCACCTCTCTCAGCCTCAGTTTCCCCAAGTGTGAAATGGGGGCTGTGAAAAAAGGCCTTGGAGACACAAAGGAGGACCTTTTCCTCCTTCCATGGGAGGCCGGCTGCATCTGCCCATTGTCCAGACTAGGAAACTGAGGCTTGAAACTCAAGGTCACCCAAAAACAAGAGCCTGAGGTGTGGAAGCCCAGGGTTGGCTGATGCTTTCCCCCAGCCTGCTCATGCTGCCCCCTCCCCTCATAGACCCTGAGCAGCTTCTTGGGGTTCCTGCCTGGCTTCAGTTCTGCCCGGAACCTGGTGGCCAACACCCACAGCTCAGCAGGAGAGGCCCAGCCAGCAGCTGATCCCACAGGTGCTTCCACCCACAAGGCCGCCCAACCTCAGGCCCAGGGTGAGTACACAGCTTGATAGGGTGAGGGTCTGGGGGGACTTCAGCAATAGGAAATCCTAGCAGGGACTTCTGGCCACTTTGGGACATTTCGTATGTGCCTGCATCATCTAAATAGACACTGCATGACTGGCAACACTCATTTAGCACCAGATGGGGAAACTGAGGCACAAATATGGCAAGTAAGTGGCCCAAGGTGCATAATCAGCAAAAGTGAACACAGCCTATCTCCCTTCCGTACCACCCACACTTTCCACCCCCCACCTCACTTCCCATCACCCATTTCTGATGCCTGTGGACCAGGCCTGGGTGTTCTGCAGGCAGACCTTGTTGGGGATGGCAATTGTGGTTCCCCAAGATGGACAGTGGCTTCCCTGGGATGGCAGAGCCTGGGGGTCTCCCCACCCTCGTTACTCAGCCAGAGTACTTGGGACACATTGGGGGGATGGGGTGGGGGTGGGGAAGGGGGAGACAACCCAGGTTGGGTGGCTGCCTGGGCTGGGCCTCATTCTGGGCCGAGCCCTTAGCAGCTGACTTCTGCTCCACATACCCAGGCCTGACAGGCAACTGCCAGCTGTAGCAGAGGTGGGGCGGGGCCCTGACTCCTCTCCCTGCAATCTCCCCGGGTGGGCGTCCAGCACCCAGGACTCAGGTGGAGAAAACTCCAGGGAGCTCCTTAGTTCCAGGGGGCTGAGGCCCTGGGGGGCGCAAGTAGCCAAGCCCATGGCCATAGATGTCACCTCCTGCTGTCCCTGGCGGGGTAGCTGGGACATTCCTGACCTTTTGGGCTGTGCCCGCCCATTGCGCAATGGGCACCAGAGCAGCTGATGCCAGCCCGCTTCCCTCGCATTCCATGGGGTGCCTGACCAGCTCCTGTCCCCATAGCAGCTACCGACCCGAAGCAGATGGCCAGAGAGGTGGAGAAGCTGCCGCTGCCTTCAGACAAGGTGAGTGGCTGTCAGAGCCTGTTGTGATGGCCTCTGCCTCCCTCGGAAATGTTTTGGTTCCTGCCCAAGGAGAGAGCAGACATCCATCCCTCTAAGACTCCACTACCCATCTGTGAAATGGGTGCAGTACTGCCTCACTGCCCACATGGTCAGGTTCCAAACTACAAACCGCCCCTCACTCTCTGTCTAGCATTATGGGAACCAAACAGCGGCAACTCATCATGTGTCAGGCTCTGGACACTGTGCTTTATTTGTGCTGCTTAATAGTTAATCCTCCAACCACCCTGTAAGGAAGGGAGTGATGACAGCGGAGGCAAAGAGAAGCTGAGCTGCCTGCCAGAAGTCACACAGCAGGTCATGGTAGTTTGGGACTTGAACCCAGGGGCAGTAAGAGGCAGGCCAAACTACACTAACGCTGCATCCTCCCTCGATCCTGAATACACGGGGACCGCCTGTTATCTTGTCCCCAAGGCTAGGCTAATGGAGGGACTGATGGAAGTCAGCTGAGGCTCCAGAGGGTGGCAGAGCCCTGACAGAAACTCTGCCCAGCACGTGCCCCCACTCTGGTCTTCCTAGTCTTCCTCTGCCCTCAGCTCAACCAGATCTTAGCATCTCAGAAGGGGAAGAACCTCGACAGGTCCTTCTGGCTGAAACTAAAACAGACCTCTCACCCCTTCTCCATTTATGCAGTTCTCTTCTACTCCTCTCCACTCACGTTAACTGAACACCTACTATCTGCAAAGTGCAGATAATCCTTAATCTAAAATCCTTTAAAATCCTTGAAGGTGGTGCTATTTTAATCACTTTTCAGAAACTGGCTCAGAGAAGGGATGTGGCTTTCACACAGCGAGTGCAGGAAAGCTGAGATTTGAGCCGGGGTTTCTGCGGGCCGGGCCCAAGGTGCCCACTTGATTTAATCCTGGGCGGGAAGTAGGTAGTGAAAATAAACTTCTTAAGGTCAGGGTTTCTCAAAGTCAGGACTGTGGCTATTTGGGGCAGAATCATTCTTGGTTGTGGGGCTGTCCTGGGCACTATGGGGTGTTGCACAGCATGTCAGCACCACAGGCAATCAATGTCCCCCAGTCACAACAATCACAGATGTCCCCCAAACCTGCCCAAAGTCCCCGGATTGGGGGGGGGGGAGGGAGGCTGGATCTCCCCAGGTGAGAATCGCTGAATTAAAAACAGCACACTCATGGCTGAACCTGAGTGGTGCCAACCCTGAGGCCATTACAACCCTTGGGTATTGTTGCAACTGCCATTGGGTAGGTTAGAAATAATTAGTTATCGACAATTTCCTATGGCTTGAACCCAATACTTGTCCCTGTACTTGTGTGGTTACCACTTTTCCAAATGTTCATTCCCTTCTCTTAGTTGAATACATTCATTTTAATCAACAATTTGGTCTCCCCACTGTAATGGGGAAACCAGGCTCAAATTCTGCTAAAAACGAACAAAAAAATGTAATTCAATGGCTTGCTGAGCCTAAGGCATGGATATCAAGGTACCTTGTCAAGGACTGCAGAGGTGTTAGGGACCCACTGTCAGCAGGGGAGCTACTGGATCAGAGGAGTAATCTGACCTAGTGACAGGGCTTGTGAAGGCTGTTCCCGAAGGCCATGGGTACCTCGGGGGTGGGAAGGGAGGAGGCAGGGCCTCCAGGTGACAGATACCACTTACCAGGCCCATCAGGAATCGGGCTGGCAGAAGTCTGCCTCCCAGCTCTGCTCCTGACCACACATGTCCTCTCTCATCAGAAGATCTCTGGGGTGAAGGACCAGGTGTGCTCCACGATGACCAAAACGAAAGATGCCATCTCCTCCGGAGTGGCCAACGTGACAGACTCGGCGAAAGGTGTGCTTCAGGGAGGTCTTGGAATGTTCCAACCTGAACACACTGGAACCAAGGAGGCGGTGGCCAGCGGGGTCACAGGGACAGTGGATATAGCCAAAGGGACCTTTCAGACTGGTGTGGATGCCACCAAGATGGTGCTGACCGACACCAAGAACACCATCTGCAGTGGAGTGACTGGTGCTATGAATATGGCGACAGGGGCTATACAGGGGGGCCTGGACACCACCAAGACCATCCTGACTGGCACCAAAGACACAGTGTCTGCTGGCCTCACTGGGGCAGTGGGTGTGGCCAAAGGTGCCGTCCAAACTGGTATGGACACCACCAAAACCATCCTGACCGGCACCAAAGACACAGTGTCCGCTGGCCTCACTGGGACAATGGGTATGACCAAGGGTGCCATCCAGACTGGTGTGGACACCTCCAAGACCATCCTCACTGGCACCAAAAATACAGTGTCCACTGGTCTCACTGGGGCAATGAATGTAGCCAAGGGTGCCGTCCAAACTGGCATGGACACCACCAAGACTGTCCTGACTGGCACCAAAGACACAGTGTCCGCTGGCCTCACTGGAGCAGTGGGTGTGGC
>PVJC01019021.1:0-21829 GCA_004026665.1 Murina feae
TGGCTTCCCAGGTCCCTTCCGGGGATCAGGGAGCAGGAAAAGGCTGGCCTGATCACGAGCCTCCACAGTGTGCCTGGTGGCAGGTCCCCAGCAGGTAGACACACACAGGAAGACTGCTCCGAGCCTCAGATGCAGCTGGGGGCAGGTCCCCAGTGGCCACACACACACACACACACACACACACACACACACACACACACAGAAGGCACCTGGCAGACTGGGGCCATCATAGGACATCCACTGAGGGGTCCCAGACTGTGAGAGGGCACAGGCCAGGCTGAGGGACTCCCTCCACCACGAGTGCACAAATTTTTGTGCACCGGGCCCCTAGTATATATATATTTTAGAGGCCTGGTACATGAAATTCATTTACTTGGGCAGTCCCTCAGCCTTGCCTGCACCCTCTTGCAGTCTGGGAGCCCTTGGGAGATGTCCTGCACAGAGCAGGCCTAAGCCAGCAGTCAGACATCCTTAGCACTGCTGTGGAGGTGGGAGAGGCTCCCACCACCACCACTGCACTCACAAGCTCTGAGCCTGGCTTCTGGATGAACAGCGTTCCCCCTGTGGAAGTGCACTGACCACCAGGGGGCAGCTCCTGCATTGAACGTCTGCCTCCTGGTGGTCAGTGTGTGTCATAGCTACTGGTTCCACCACTCGTTCAATTTGCATATTAGCCTTTTATTATATAGGATATATATTTTTTAAGTTCTCAAGCTTATTAACCAGGGGTCAGCATACTTTTTCTGGAAAGTGTCATATAATCAATAGTTTAGGGTTTGAAGGTCCTGTGATCTATGTAGCAATTAATTAACTCTGACAAAGAAGAATAAAAGCAACCATAAACAGTATGTAAATGGATCTATGTACCTTTGTTTCAGTAAAATATTATAGGACAGGTGATGACTTGGCCCATGGAAAAGTTCTTTATTTCTGTTATAATGAAACTCTATATTTGATGGTAAACAGCCATCAAAAACATCCTATATAATAAAAGCCCAGCAATCGGACAGGAGAATGACCAGAATGACTGGTTGACCAGTCACTATGATGCGCACTGACCACCAGGGGCAGACACTCAATGCAGGAGCTGCCCCCTGGTGGTCAGTACATTCCCACAGTGGGGGTGCTGCTCGGCTGACCACAGTGGAAGTAGCCGCTTAGAGGGTGAGTCTGTAGCCACTCAGCTGACCAGGATGGGCAGTGCTCCCACAGAGGGCCAATCACCGCAGGCCATGCTCCCCACCAGTGCACAAATCCCATGCACCAGGCCTCTGGTTGATTATGTACTTATTGTATATGTATGTTTTTGAGAAGTTGATTATATAGTTATCATTGCACACTTTTTACAAGATAGAATAATTTCTCACACCAATTCTTTCATCTAGTATGTTTTGTGAGAAATCTGTGATGGTAAATAGGAATTACTCAACAAAGTGAGCAATGTACTAGTACTTTGCTACCCAAGGTATGATCCATGGGCCAACACCATCCGTGTCATCTGGGATGTAGACAGAAATGTAGATTTTAGGATCTTCCTCTCATCTCCTGAAGCAGAACTTGCATGGTGACATGGTGCCCAAATGCCTCATGTGTATTAAAATTTGAAAGCACTCCTCGGCACTCGGCATTGAATGCAGTGTCTCAGAAGAGGCACCTTCATGCTGTGAAACCTAAAAGATGGAGTGTAGATTTCCAACTCCCTAAAACAACACTAGCAATTGGTTTAATTTTATTAAAGAGACTCCTATGGTGAATTTTTGCTAGATGAATAACCATCCATTTACAGATTGTTTTGCGAACTCACTATTTCTTCAAGAGTCTGGCACCTACCCACTTTTATACCTTGGCTTTCCTACTTTTCCCCGCCTGGGATGACTTCCCACTAACTGACCCTCTCCCACAAATCCACTGAGGGTGGACTCAAGTCCTTTTTCCTTCTATATGTTTTTCCCCCTTTTCTGAAGTGCTATTGTCCAGTCAACTCACCCTTTGCTAAGCATAATTTCTTGACTACAATCTTTCTGAGAGTGGAGACCTAAATCTTAATCATCCTTGAAGCCCTAGGGGTCTTATAGCATTTTTCTTTGAATATGGCAGGAGGCTTAACTATTCTATATCACAGGAGAGTAAGCTTCACTCCCACTTGCCCACACTCTTTAAAAAATAAAAAAATTAATAAATAAAAAAATATATATATATATTTTAGAGAGTTAGAAACATCAATGAGAAACATCAATCAGCTGCCTCCTGCACACCCCCGCCCCCACTGGGGATGTGCCCGCAACTAAGGTACATGCCCTTGACTAGAATCAAACCTGGGACCCTTTAGTCTGCAGGCTGACGCTCTATCCACTGAGCCAAACTGGTTAGGGCTTGCTCACACTCTTTCTCTGAAACAAAAGACATCTCACTATGACCTAAGTAACCTACATCTCGATCCCATTCAAACCAGATAGAAACTAGTGGCAGTGGTACCTAACCCTAACCCTAACCCATGGAGCCCTGGGAATAGGATTGCAGATTATGAACTACCACTGACACAAGATGACATAGATAGATAGCATATGATACAGGATCCATGAAGCTCATCTTCTCCAGCACCCGATCTAGCCTATCCGATGTCATAAGGTTGAGCGTAAAGTGAAGATCTGCCAGTGATACTCTGTTTTTATCAGGTCAGGAGAAGCTGATTCCTTTAGGAAGCTTTGCCTGTGTCCATTTAGTAGATTCCTCTACAGCGAGCCTTTCCACAAATGAATAAAGCAGCCTTCATTATTCATACATCTATTGAGTGATTCTTGGTATCATAATCCCCAACTTAACACTGCACTGAGTGCTGTGAATATTGTAAGGACATATAGAAAAGTACACAGTGTGGTCCCTGACCTTTCAATTCAGTTGGAGAAGGATGTCGGAGCCTCCTTCCATTGTTAGATAAAATGCACGCCAGTCAGTCAGAGCTGTTTGTAGTAAAGTGGCCAGTACTTAGTACCCATGCAATGGATGTATGTTCAGTAAGTGCTGTGATAGTTAATAGAAGAGCCAGAGAGATTACTGTGGGCTAGAGAGTTAGGGAAGGTTCAGCACCGGTGGAGGGCTTAGCATAGGTCCTCAGCAAAAAGCATTTTTTGAACAGACTTGCCTGGAAAGGCTTGTGATCAGATCTGGGGTAGGATGAGCTCTCTCAAGGGCCCACGCTTCCCAGCCCTCCTTGTAGTGCATGGCAGGGAAAATCTGCTGCTCTCTCTGGGAAGCTGCAATGCACCACTGACTAGGAGTGGCTGGTCTGGGAGCCTTCCTTCCTCCTCCCCATCACCCAAACACAAATCTGGGTGCCTGGCAGTGTGGCTGGACCGACGGATGTGGTGGAAAATTCCCCTTCGTCAGAGCGTAGTTCATTTACTTGGTGCCAAGTTGTCTTCCCTCTGGGCTCCCAGGCGAGGCAGTGGAATAGACTGCACAGCAGCCTGGGCCTATCTGAAAGTGAAAGTGAATTCTTGCTGCAGGAAAAGAGCAAGGAACTGCATATGCTGTAACATCTGTTGCTGCTTGTTCTTTCTCTCTGCTGCAGACCTGCTCTTAGCTCTGGGAGAGGTAGCCGCTAAGATAGACTCCCATCCTTAGGAGAAGATAGGTAACAACTTTCATATAGAATGTTTCATACAGAATGCTTCATATAGGATGTACTATGCATGCAGTTGACAGATATTTATTAGGTCCTGATTTTAGGCAAACCCTGTGTCAGATGCTGGGACATGATACTGAAGAAGACACAGTTCCTTTCCTGCCTTCTTGGGATTTCCTACAAATATAGGAAGCAGAAAAAATGAGCAAGGCAATTAAAATGCAGTGATAAGTGCTATCAGATAGGTATACACAAAATTATTATGCATCACCCAGGGGTACCTACCTCACCCAGACTTGGGACTAGTCCAACAGGAAGGTCTTCCCAATACACTAAGGTCTAATCAGAGTTTTAAGAACAAGTAGGTGGAGTTTGATGGGAAAAGGGGAAATAATTCCAGACAAGTGAACTGCATAGACTAAAACTAGTTGAGAAGGCCCGGCTGGTGTGGCTCAGTTGGTTGGAGCACCATCCTATGCACCAAAGATTCATGGGTTCCATTCCCTATCAGGACACATTCTCAGGTTATGGGTTTCATCCCCAATTGGGGTTTGAATGGGAGGCAACAGATTGATGTTTTTTTTTCTCTCGCTTACATCAATGTTTCTCTTTCTCCCTTCCTCGCTCTCTCTCTCTAAAATCAATAAAACATATCCTTGGGTGAGGATTAAAAACAAACAAACAAAAAACCCAGGGGATGAGAGACGTCATAAAGCTTTTAGGGGATTGCTTGTAGTTGGGTACAGCGGATAAGGAGAATAGTTAGTAATAAAGTTAGAGGAGTAAACAGAGCACTTGTTTCTTGTGTTTGTTTATAAAGTGATCAGGCAAGTGGGGCCACAAGAAGAAACAGAGGAAAGGCTCAGGAACACGAAGTTTATTATACTCACGAGTTCTAGAGACAGCAGGCACAGCACACCAGGCAGGGCCACATGGAGAAACACCAGTTGGTCAAGAGGAAGACGAGAGGAGCTAGCCTAAAAGTTTAGACCAGGCCTTCACTGGGGTTTCTATGGGAAGGGCAAGACAGGGCCAGGGAAATAGCATAGGACTGGCTAGTTTAAAATATTTTGATGGGCTTTGGACTATAGAGGTGGTCCTAGTTGTCTGAGATGAGTAAGGCAGTGATATGTAAGCTAGACAGAAGAGAAAGGCTCTGGATTGATTAGTTTGCATACCTAAGTCCTTGCTCTCTAAGAATTGGCTAGCCCTTCAGGAGCAGTCTTTCCCCAGCCAAAAGATTTTGTAAGATGTCAAAATATGCTAAAAAGAGAATAAAGAGATGTGTATATTATGAACCTTGTTGTGGTATTTGTTTTGAATGTTATACTGCAAGCAATAATGGTGAAATACTGAAGGATTTTAGAGAAGGCAGTGATCATATTATACACTTTAGAAAACTCATCATGATGACAAGGTAGAAATTGGCAAGGTCAGGGGAGAAAGTTGAGGCATAAATTCAGCAAGAGATGATGGTAGCATCTCCTGTCAGTGGAGATGGAGAAAAGTGGACAGATTCAGGGGGTACATTGACTAGAGTTAGTGATTGACTGAATAAGAAAGGGAGTGTCCATGATCATATTTCAGATTTCTATTGCAAATGACAGGAAACCCAACGCAAGCTGTCTTAAAGAAAAAGGAATGTATTGGCTCAAGTAACTGAACAATCTTCAGGTGTAACCTCATTCAGTGTTCAAATGTCCTCAGGGATCTTCTTTCTTCTGTTTCCTTTGGGCTCTTTCCATTCCTAGGCTCAGTGTGCCACCCCTCATTGCCTTAGGCTAACATGATCCCAACACCCAGTCTGGCAAAATAGAGTTCCACTTCTCTAGTGAGAAAAGCAACAGACGTCCACACTGCTGTTCTCTGTTAGATCATATTCCTTCTGGATCAGATCACCGTGACTGGGGGATAACAAGCCTGATTTGGCCTGGACCAGGTCATGTGCCCTCCCTAGAGACCACTCTCTTGAAACATTTGGACTGAGAGTTGGCCAGACTTGTTTCCTCTAAAGAGAATTTGCGGCATGGTTATCAGAATAAGAGTAAAAAGCCGCAGGTGTACTATATATAGAAACATTAGATATTCACCTCATATCATGTCTGATATTTTGGTTTGGGCAATTGTTTGGGTCTTTTCCTTCATCTACCAAGTTCCCTAACCAGAGGTGACTACTTTTTTCCCCCCAAAATTCTTTCTGTGCATTTACAAATGTACTCTTTTATTTATTCATTTTCCTTGTTAACATAAGTGTTAAACTTTCCATGTTAACATAAGTGTTAAACACCTACCATCTGCAGCTCTGTGTTCGCACCGGTGATGCTGTTGTAAATAAAAGAGGCAAAGTTCTTGTTTTCTTGGAGTTGGTACTCTAGTGAGAGAGGGAGGTAGACAGTCATGGATAAACAGATGGATGGGTAGAGTGGGCTAAAAAATAATTTAAAAAATAAAAATGAATGATAAATGCCACAAAGAGACAAAGAGATTTATAGCTGATATTATAGAGATATATTATATATTATATATATTATATATTATATATATACATATATATTATATATTATATATATACATATATGGTATGTGATAAGTGTGTGTGTGTGTGTGTGTGTGTGTGTGTGTGTGTATATATATCAATGATCATGAAATGGAGTTGCTTATGATAAGCCCCACATCACCCAACAAGACTTAACTTATAGTTTTGGCTCTCCCAGACATGGAATCTTTAACCAGTTGATAAGGATTGCCTGATGAGTACTAGTTAGGTAATCTGCCTGATAGGTCCCTGCCAATCCCTAAAGGAAAGTAATCTTGCAATAACCAACCTGCTTTTTTTGCCTAGTGTAGCTTCTTGCCTCTGCTCCCTTCTGCCCATTAAAGTCTTTATTTTGTACAGTTCCTCTGAGCTCCTTTCTATCTGCTAAATGGGATGCTGCCTGATTTGAATCAGTTTTTGTTCAAATAAACTCTTTAAAATTTTAATATGCCTAAGTTTATTTTTTCACAATATATGCACATATGTAGGCAAAATGGAATAATACATTCTTTTTCAGGTCACTCTGACCCTTAATAATCCTTAATGATGCTTATGTTGAACAGTTGTATATGAGTTCATGGTACTTGTGTTGCATGTGAGATAAGGGTGTTAGCATAGAAATTTACTTTCAAAGTAGTCTTCGCTATATTATATCATGAGCTTTGGTTTTATCCCTTATACTGAGAACAGTGTAAGTTGTCTGCCTTCCCTATTAACTTGAGGATAGATGGCTCAGATGGTCTCTCTTTAATCTGAGCTTTCTGGGCTGTATCAGTCTCTGTTCTTCCTGGCAATTAGTTTGGAGGAAGGGTATGGGAGGTTGTGGGATGTGTTCTTTTGACAGAATGCATTCTCTGATATATTTATTCCATGGGGAGGTCTGTTCCTTTTAGTAGGAAGAATCTCTTGCTAAAATATATTACATTGAAAATATGAATATTTTCCATGGTAGACTGTGCTCATTTCCTGGTGACACAGTAATGGCAGCAGTGGCTATAGTAATGCCCCTACCACGAAGTTTCTGGTAACATAAAGTCTACCATAGAGTACGTACTCATTCAATTCATGAATGAATGATTGGTATCAGAAAGTAAGAGGGTGACCCTGTAAGTTAGCAAAGAGTATGAAAATATTGAGTAGTGGCAGGAAATCCTGAAGGAAAAGAGTATTCATTCATTCATTCATTCAGCAAATATTTAATGAGCACTTACAATGGACTGGCACCTTCCTAAGCATTGAGCATGAATGGACTCTGAAGATGGAATTTACCTGCTTCATAGATTTGTCAGAGACCTCTCCAAAATAGTCTGTAATTTTCCTTAATCACTTGTTTTAAAACTGAATGTTAGAAAGCTCTGTGTGGGAGGGGGAGGTGAGGATGGAAACAGCAACAAGAAAATCAGGATTATACTATGGTTAGAGTGCCAGCTATGATATATTTTAAATTATTTCAACTAGATCACTCTAGAAAGAGCCTTTCTGTTTTAAAAGAGCTTAATCCTCCCAGATAATTTCCTCTAATGCTCTACTCCAAATGCAGTCCCCTTTCTTTTCTTTATTCCTCAAGTCCTTGAGCCTCATCAGAGGCTGCTGAGCAATCTTTTTTAACACAAGAAAGAAGATCATTATCATCATTATGCAGTTACCCTTGAAGAAAGCATGTAAAGAGGCTGACAGAGGATGCATAATTTAAGAAAACATGGAAATTCAAGATTGCATAATAGCCTCTTGCTTCTCTGGACTGACACTAAGTCTAATTGAGCCTAAATATTTGTATATACACATACACTCACATATTATGGGGCCCTGTTTGGATGTGTTTCCCCAGACAATAAACTTCATGATAGCAGGGACCATGTCTATCTATTATAATCCAGTATTTGAGGAATACCTGGCACAAAGCAGGCTCTTCCTAGATATTAGTTGAATGACAAATAAATAAACTGCATTTCTAACCCCTCTTTTCAGCTATTTCTCATGTCTTTTTTTTTATGCTTAACTTTTATATCCTAATGATTTGATTTCTGGTATTTTTTTCTGCTTTCACAACTGTTTCATTAGTTTATTGAACTCCTGTATTATTAGAGAACTAGAGGCCTGGTGCACAAAAATTTGTGCACTTGGGAAGGGGGGTTCCCCAGCCTGGCCTGTGGCCTCTCGCAGTCTGGGACCCCTCAAGGGATGTCCATCTGCTGGTTTAGGCCTGCTCCCTGGGGGATTGGGCCTAAACTGGCAGTCAGACATCCCTCTGGCAGCCCAAGAGCCCTCGGGGGATGTCCACTTGCCAGCGGGGAGCAGGCCTAAGCTGCAGTCGGACATCCTTAGCACTGCTGAGGAGGGGGGAGAGGCTCCCCCTACCACCACCGCTGTGTTGACAGCCATCAGCCTGATTTGTGGCTGAACAGAGCTACCCCTGTGGGAGTGCACTGACCAACGGGGGCAGCTCCTACATTAAGCATCTGCCCCCTGGTGGTCAGTGTGTCATAGTGACCAGTCATTCCCAGTTGTTCTGCTGTTAGGGTCAATTTGCATAGTATCCTTTTATTGTATAGGATTACCTTGCATTACTTATGTCTTTGACTTAAGGGTAAAGGGGAAGGTTAGCTCTTCAATCTTCCCCCTTTCCCTTTCTTATTTTTTTAAAAAATATATTTTTATTGATTTTTAGAGAGAGAGGAGAGAGATAAAGAGATAAAAATATCAATGAGAGAGAAATATTACATCATCAATTGGCTGTCTCTTGTATGCCCCCCTCTGAAGCAGGGGATTTCCCAGGGGTGAGGACCGCGGAGCCCCTAGCACTAGGACGCTTGCATGCACGACTCCGGAGACCAGGTTCTGTGATGCAGGTCTAATTTTATTGAGGAAGTATAGAGTATTTATAGGTGGAGGTGGCCAATCATGGAACATCATCTTAGGGAGCCACTGAGCGTAAAGGTTGGGGTACGGTGTACGTGGCTGTAGGAGGGGCTCAAGCGAGTGTTGCCATCTTCCTGGTGTGCCAGAAAGATCTGAACTGCTGGAGTGCACTCACAGCATTGCATCAGCCGCTGCACTGAGACAAATCTCCTGTGCTCTACCTACACCCCTTCCCCACTGGGGATCAAGCCAGCCACCTAGGCATGTGCCTTGACCAGGAATCAAACTGGTGAGCTCTTGGTTCCAGGGTCAAGGCTCAACCACTAAGCCACATTGAGGGCCTTCCTCTTTCTTCTTTTGTTCCCACCACTGTGTTACCCATTCCTGGCAGGAAATGACACCCATATCCTGGCAGAGCTCTTAAAGCCCTGGTGGTGGAATAATGGCCCCAGGAGCCTCAGTTTTGACTACTGATTGGAATTAATATCCTCATTCCCAGAGTTCAACTTCACCTCCAGTTTCAAGTCAGGGAAGTTCTGAACTGTGATGTGGGGGAAGAAAGGTTGAGAATCAGATCTGGGCTAATGATGGTATATACCACTCACTAAATATTCAGTCAGGAAAGTTATTTAAATTTTGAGCCTTGATTTCATCATCTGTAAAATGGGATTAAGTACATTGGCATGTAAATTTGTCAGCACAGTAATTTCTAGGGAATGCTCTGGATCCTTCGCTTTCCTGTATCTCCCCTGGACACCCCAAATTCAAAGTTTTTCGGTCTCAATATTACTGACATTTTGCGCCAGATAATTCTTTGCTGTGGGAGATGGGAACATGTTCAGGGTGTTTGAGGACCATACAAGCCAACGGGCTGGCAGGCAATGAGGTCATAATGTTCATTATATTGCTTGTTATGGGGAGAGGGATGTAGTGAGATGAAAAGAACATGGGTTCTGGAGTTGGGCAATCCTGGGTTTGAGTCCTACCATTACTGTGAGCCCATCACAATGCTCAAATTGCTTCGAATCTCCCCATCTCAGTTTCTTAGTTCACAAAATAAAAATAATAATGAAGACCTCACAGGTTGATATAACATTTCTAAATTCATAGCCTGGTGCCTGCTCTCTCTTGCTCCCTCTCCCCCCTCCACTTGGCCTTATTCTTTTCTGTTGAATTAAACCTAAATTCCATGGTCCTGTGGGCTTCACCAGATGCCCTTATTGAATGTTATTGACTTTTTTATTCATTCAACCACCATGGGCCATTCTAAATGTTGTCACAGTTTGCGGTTACAACTTCATTTTGAGGATGACTTCGAAGGTGCCTGTCTCCCATGGGACTGTATTTCCACAAGAGCAATACCTTTGAGAGTTTTAGCCACTCTTGGATACCTAGACACTAGCATAGTGCCTGGTTCAGGATAAACACTTAATACATATTTATTGGGTAAAAGGAAAGAGGGAAGAACATTTATTATGCTTTCCATAAGACTGTATTTTCCTGGAGACTTTATTCTCCTGGAGAATCCAAATGACTCACTAACTACTGGTTTCATTAAAGTGAGTGGTATGTAAAGCTTTGTATTTCTTTCTGTGAGGTATAAAAGGAAGAAATCTCTGGAAGGCAGGGATCATTTTTTTCATCTTTCTATCACACCATAATGCCAGGTACTGAATAATAAATATACTTGATAAATATTTGTGAATAAAAGGAAGTTAACAAATGAGTTAAAATCTGGTATGTGTCTGAGTGTGTGGGTCAGTGCAGGGGGAGATTACAAAAGAGAATCATCTTAGACATTTTTGTAAAATACCAGTGAGACTTAGAAAACACCTTTTCTTTCCCCATCCAGCCCACGCCAGAGGGCTCTGAAAATTGGCTCTTTTGAAAATTGTGTAGATGAGCTGTCACTTAGGAAGGGACAATGCTGTAAAAACATCATTTTCCTCTTCTCTGTAAAAAAGTTGATAAAAGAATGTGTAGAAGCCAGAGATGAAGTGATTTGGTTGCCCTGGGGGAGGAGGGACCTTGAAGGCGAGATGTCCTGGAGGAGGGGCTCAGTCAGGGTCCTTTCCCCACCTGGTCCTGGTTGCCTGGAAAAATGCATTCCAAGGCTGGACACCCCGCTGAGAACTAAGCCCTACAGGCTTGGGACACATGGTTCTAGTTACCTGGCAAACTACTTTTCAAGGACAATTGTACTTCTTTCTGTGCACACTGTTTCAGAGGAGCTCCTGCCCTGCCCTGGCTGGACTCCTGTCCAGGTGGTAGATCCACCTGAAAAGCTTAGGCGCAAGACAGATTGATTCTGGGGTCTAGCGAAAGCACCTCTCCATTAGCTCCAGGGCTGGGTTCTTGAAGGTCACACTTCTTCAGAAATACTGATATGCCCTGGGCATGTGCTGCTCATTGAAACCTGGTAACTGCCCCAGCCCAAAGTATTGACTCTCTCCAGGAAATTCTTTAAGATGCTTTATGTCTGAGGAAACTATTGGCAGATACAGTGTGGTCAGTTGTATCTGTGTCCCCTGAATGTTATTATTTCTGGATGAAGCTCAGATTTGGATACCTAGACACTAGCATAGTGTATGATGTTAGGACAGAAAAGTAGATATCTGCGCTTTTGTCCAGGGACCCAGCATCCAATAGGTCAGTGTTGTGGCCTCATTGTCTGGTTATGGTTTTCACCAATTCTACAGATATGTGCCACATGTTTTGGTCATATGATAATGCTCTAAGAGGGTTATAATGGAGATTAATTTTCTGTAAGAAATGGAAGGATATGTGGTTCAGGAGTTGTTTTTTTTTTGCTGATGGAAGCAATACCTGTGGGGCTTGGCAATAGATTCCCTCTCACTCACAGCACCTCAATTTTGGGTGTACAAATTACATTCCAATCAGTCAGCCATGGGCCTGTTTCATCCCAGAGGAGCCTTTCCCCCCATGCTATATTTTCAGAGGGTGCTGCAGCCCTCCCAGATCTAGCTTGTTGGTCTTCAGAGCACATTGACGTAAATTCTTTGTTGAGGACCTAAGACCCTGAGCAAGGACCCAGGTTCACAAGAATTCCACTAACAAGTATTGACTGCCCTGACACTTTAGTGAAAGTTTTCTGTGGTTGTGTAGAGCCAGCCTGTCCTGTGCTTTACAAATGATTTCAAGTCGTAATGATGTAAAGCATAAGTAAGTTTCATTTATTCCATCAATTCAATGCCAGAAGGAGTCCTTTGTGTCAGATAGAACTATGGGACCAAACACAAAGCTCCAATGTCAAAATATTGAGTCCTTGGTTTTACATTCTTTACATGTTAAAAATCCTATTTTTGTGAATAACACAATGTTTCTTAATCTGACCAGTGCTCCAATGCACAATAGCCAAAACCATAGCCATGACACTCCCCTATGTTCCTTTTTCACTCTACCTTGTTTCCTTATTCCTACTGATGATCGTCAAGCCACTGTTCACTCTCTCCTCATAGCCACTATTATGGTGACCTACCCATTATCCAGCCAGTTCTTCTAAATATTTTCAATGAATCCAGCCCATATCTCTGTTCATGGAGCAGCACTGACATCTTCAATGTTCTATTTATGGCCCTCGTAGAAGGAAGCAGGAGGGCTTGTGGGACAGTGTTTATAAAATCTCCAGTAGTGTCCAGCAATGTCCTAGGCCATCACATTCACTTACCACTCCCTCCCTGACTCACCATAGCAACCTCCAGTGCTTTACTCTCCAGTCATGGTAAGTGCCCTACACAGGTGGACCATTTTTTAAAAATATTTTATGCAATATTTTTACTGTACCTTTTCTATATTTGGGTATGTTTAGATACACAAATATTTATCACTGTGTTACAATTGCCTACAGTACTGAGCACAGTAACATGTTCAGGTTTGCAGCCTCAGAGCAATAGGCTGTCCCATACAGCCTAGGAATGTGTAGGCTCTACCATCTAGGTTTTGTAAGTGCACTCCATGATGTTTGCACAAAAAAATCCCTACTAATACATTTCTTACAATGTATCCCCATCCCATCTTTAAATGGTGCATGGTTATACTTATCGTTTACCAAAAAATAGGTGGGGAGTGCAGCTCCAATGTTACTGCCTTATGGAAAATGAACCCAAAGTATCCTCATGTTTTGTTTTGTTTTAATCCTCACCCAAGGATATTTACTTATTTATTTGTTTTAGAGAGAGAGAGAATGGAAGGGAGGGAAAGAGAAACATTAATGTGAGAGATCACACATGCGCCCTGACCAGAGCCAGGGATGGAGCCTGCAACTGAGGTATGTGCCCTTAACCAGAATCAAACCCAAGACCCTCAGACTGCAGGCCAATGCTCTCTCCACTGTGTCAAACTGACTTGGGTTTGTTTATAGAGATGTATGGGAAGAGGAATAAATAGTATTTCTTAATGATATGGAGTTACAGCTTAATTCTGTAGAAAATGGGAGTCTTTGCAGTTTTGTAAACAAGGGCATAACACCATCATTACTTTGCATTAGGAGTCAAAGAACTCAAACCATATATCAATATAGTGTTTCAATGTTTTCAAAGGTTTTTTTCCCCCAAAATATGTGATATCATTTGATATGTGCTTTAGCAAGGGGGTGGATTACATCTTGAGCTGCATGCAGGGCAGTGTCTTGCTCACTCCATGCTACAAATCTGAAGATGGGTGGCATATTGCAGGTGAGGCAGGGACTTCCTGTGTTGAATTCATAAGCAGATTATTTTTCTTTCTTGCTTGCTAAGGTGAACATATTTCTTGAGAAGCTGAACTTGAAAAGGTAAACCTGTCTTTAAAGCACTGGGTGTCTTGGAAACCACACGGCTGGGAGCCTTTGCCACAGAGGGTTATCTCCATCTGGAATCAGATCTGTATATATTATGTCTATTGTCCCGTGATGGATGGGGTGCCTACCTCAGCCAGCTTGGCATTGTAAGGGGCCCTCTGTCTTCCAGCTGATGGAAGGGTAGTTAATAAGCATGACAGAGGATGCTGAAGAGATTTTCTCATGAAGAACTCTGGTTGGCTTTGTCCACACATGGGAATGATGGTTGTTGTAATCTTAGAGGCAAATCCACTTGTCTAGTGTGAGTCATAACAACCGCAGCTTCTTAGTTAGAGCCCCCAGGTCACACATGAAGGGGAACCAGCTTGAAGCTGGAACTGCTTGCTCCTGCCTTTGCAATGAAGGACATGAAGGCAAGGAAGCTCTTGTCTTTTCCTTCTGAGAATTCAATGGTGCCCACTCGAGTTACCCATTGACCCACTGGTATAACTACTCAATTTGAAGTTCATCCTTCAGAACCTGAAAGAGGCAATCTTATCCATGCCATTTCCATTTGGGGCACAGACATCCACTCAACCTGTTACCCATCCTTTGAATTTGGTGCCTCATGGCACCAATGCATACAGGCATGCATGCCAAAGCCTACCATGTTGACTCATTTGTAGAAGTGATATAAGTTAAAACAAATCAGTGAATAAGAATGATTTCTAAATAATTGTCCATAAAAAGCAAATTCTAAACAATAGTCAAGATTAGAATAAATTTTTGACACTGTTTTTAATATTCCTCACTATTCTAAGCTTCATAAAAGTAGGAACTACATCTGCCTAATTTATATTAAACACACACACACACACACACACACAAAACTTTTCATTTCAGCTAGGAATGTTTCCCACTTAAGCTAACACAACATCTACTAATGATGGCTTAACCAAAAAGCAATATTTCTCTCCTATAACATTAAAAGGACTTTGGAGATAGACAGCTGCTAGCCTGGTTCAATTACCCAACAGTGATAACAAGGACTTCAGCCATTTTCATCTTTTGCTAGCTTTTCTCCTTTAGTGTTATCACTCATGTTCTCAAGAGAACTACAGCAGATGCAGAAAGTCATGATGGCTTCCTTCCTGGCCCTTCAACATATCAGTGGCTGATTTCTCTGCCTAGAATGTTCCACCCCAGAGAGTCACATGGCTTACCACTTTATTTAGGTCACTACTTAATCACTTTTTCAGTGATGCCATCCATAAACACCCAGTATAAAATGGTAATTTTTTTTTAGCCTGCTCTATTTTCCTTCATAGCACTTATTAATTCCTGATGTTGTTATGTTATGTTATTTACATTATGATATATATATATATATATATATATATATATATATATATATATATTTCTTCTTATTGTCTTACTCCTTCATTAGTACTAAGCATCACAAGAACTGTAGCCTAGGTTTGATCACTACTCTATCCCAGCATCTAACAGACCCTGGTTCATAGTAGGTATTAAGTAAATATTTTTTACATGATTCAATTGCTATGATAGAGACACACATAAAATGTTTTATGTCCGACACTGGACCAGTCTTTCATATTTATATGTAATTTCATTTAATACCTACAACTACCCTTGACATAGCTGTTATTATCCTCTTGTTAGCAATAGGAATGTGAGACATAAAAAGATTAATCTGGACTTTATCTGAGGTTACAGTGAGGTCACAGCATAGTATACAATAGAGCCTGGCTTTTCTGAGTCCACTCCAGGCCATACTTCCACTGCACATGGACTATCCTGTAATTAGAAGAGCAGGTGATAGGTTGAATAAGTATATAATTTTTATCACTTAAAATCTGGGAAGAAAATATTTTATTATTGCTTTATTTAATCCTCATCTGAGGACATGCTAGGAGAGAGAGAGTGAGGAAGAGAGAGAGAGAGAAAGAGAGAGAGAGAGAGAGGGAGGGTGAGCAAGACATCAATGTGAGAGAGAAATATCAGTTTCCTTCCCTACACTCCCCAACTCCCCAACTGGGGATCAAACCCACAATTCAGGTTTATGCCCTGACCAGAAAAACTTTCACTGCATGGGAGGATGCTCAACAAACTGAACCACTCTGGCTGTGATGTTATTGTTTTTTGTTGAGAGTTTTTTCATGGCCTAACTCTTATCAATATGGATTTTTCTTTTATATAGATCAACCATGAAACCTTTAGTTGTTTTCTTTATATGGAGTTTCTATGAGCCTATAACTCATCCTTTTCATTTACCTATGGATGGGATAACAAAATATAAAATGTAGAAAGGGACTGTACAAAGTCATGATTTATTACATTGACCATGTCTCTTTTAGTTGTTAGTGAGGGATCCCCAACTTAGATTGTAAGAGATTGTATTGGCTCATATAACTGGAAAAGCAAAAGGTAGATATTATTGTATAACTGCATCCAAGTGTTTATAGGATGGCACCAAGACACACACATACTCTCATTTCTCTCTCTCTCTCTCTCTCTCTCTCTCTCTCTCCCTAATTAGCAAAGTCTCCATGATTGTTCCAGGTCACTTGGTCTTGAGAGTGCATGAAGCCAGGGAAAATTCATCTTTCCCAATTGCACTGAGTGTGTGAGGAGAACCCTAATTGGCCTGGCTTAGATCCCATCCATTTATCTGACCTGAGAGGCCCAGGAGGAAGTGAGCTGTTGCAGGAATCACATCCCTGGGGCCAGTGAGTGAAAATTATTCTAACATTAGAGAGGCATCCTAAAAGAAGGAATGTGTGTCCACAGCCACTCCAACCCCCTTGCTTAGCTCTTCCTACTCCTTTAAACCTTATTTTTGCAATAAGAAAGTATTTGTGAAAGTACTCCCTATGATAAGCTTTGGGATAGGCCCTGAGCATTGTCTTTTAATAAATAGTCCTTGCCTTTGAAGACACAAATGTGAAAAAAAAATTGCCAACATTGAGGAAAATATATAAAATCATAAACCAAGGTGGAGATTGTTTTGGGAGCTGGGAAGAAGAGCTGAAAAATTATGGACTTGTTACCTGGCCACTCCCCTGTATATCCCTGTTGAGCATTAAATAATTTTCAGATGACAGTCCCTTTTTAAACTTTAGTGTAGCCTTGAACATATTTCTTTCTGCCATCAAAACCCTCACTCTCTAAGTCATCTCAAATAGCATCAAAAGTCACTTTCCAAAGTCATGGTTTTGCAATACTTTAGGACCTTATTGTCCTCTCTTTATTTCATGCAACTGCTTCACTGACATTTTGTTCTTAGATACGGGGGACTGTTGATGGGAGTGGAAAAGGATGGGAAGGTTAAATCGTGCCAGAAAGTGAAGAAGGGGTATCTTCAAATTAGATTTATTTATTAGCATGATGACTCACAGGATAATAATGCCACTTTGCCAGTGGCCAGGATAGAAGGCAAGACTATAAAGGCATAACTGGCTGATACTTAGAGGCATCCAAGTTGTTATATCTTTAGGAAGTTAAAAAAGTACCTCAGTGTCTGCTTACTCATCCCTGGGCCGGATGTTCTAAGCTGGAAAAAGAAAAAGAAAAAAAAAAGTTTTCCTTTTCTCTGATTCTTATTGTCAAGGACAAAAGGCACAACTCTGCCACTAATTAGGTTTGTGACCTTGAGAAGTCACTCTCTCTGGCTTAATCTCTAATTCCTTATTAAAGAAATAGAGAGTAAATCACATCTATTTTATGGGTTGGTATCATGATATCTATCTACATTCCTCAGTATCATACCTACTCAAATATAATATATACATATATATTATATATGTTTATTATATCTGTACTAGAGGCCCAGTGCATGAAATTCATGTACTCAGAGGGTCCCTCAGCCTGGCCTGAATCCTTGCATGGTCCAGGAGCCCTTGGGGGATGTCTGACTGATGGTTTAGGCCCACTCCCTCTGGTGAGCGGGCCTAATCTGTCAGTTGGACATCCTTAGCGCTGCTGCGGAGGCAGGAGAGGCTCCCTCCACCGCTGCTGTGCTTGCCAGCCATGAGCCCAACTTCTGGTTGAGTGGCGCTACCCCTGTGGGAGTGCACTGACCACCAGAGGGCAGCACCTGTATTGAGTGTCTGCCCCCTGGTGGTCAGTGTGCATCATGACTAGTTGTTCTGCTATTTGGTCAATTTGCAGATAAGCCTTTTATTATATAGGATGTGTGATTTAAGTGAGAAAATAGATATTGAAGTCCTGATCAGCAATGGAACATAGTAGGTATTAAATAAATCAATTTCCTATTGTTTCCCGTCCCCCCAATTTGGTCTCAGTTTCTACCTTATAGAAGACTGGGCTGAGTTAACTGATCACTCAATACCTTTCCTCTCCTGATATTCTAATTTTCTGAACATTTTATACCTTTTACAAATGAGAAAAAAATGGCGTTTTTTTCTCCCAGAAGTTATTTTCTATAAAAACATATCCTCTGGCCAGAAAAATTCTTCTGCTCAGTGTTCTCATGCACATTTTTTTTGGTACCATAAATACATTTAAAGAGTCATTACCACTCAGTTTCATCATAGGGCTTTCCAAGATAAGCAATGCAGGGGAGCCAGCCAGAGCCTGTTGGGAACACAGAGGCAGCCTTCAAGAGGCCCAGAGCTCACCCTCTGGGCACAGCTTTCTCCAAGAGGCTCCTTGGAGATCAACTCTGGGTCAGTTTCCATGTGTACAGTCACTGCAGAGCTTCTTTCCTCTTCATCTTTGCCTTCACTCGGAGAGGAAGTGATTCAGAAACACTCTGAGACAGAGTTTCTTCTTAAAGCCATCCTGCCCATCATCACATCCTCTCTGAAGGCAGCTTCGTGTTTCCTGCCAAACTCCATGAGCTCAATTTCCATATCATTTTCCAGGCTCTGGAAGAAACTGTCACGACCCACAAACAGGCCGGTAGAATCACAGAATAATAGAATGAAAGAGTCAGAAAGAATCTCAGAGGCCACCAGTCCCATTCAGCCCCCTGTTTTGAGGATGAAGAGCTTAATGATCCTTGAGGTTAAGTGACTTGCTCAAGGTCTTACAATGAGTTAGTGACAGAGAAAAATAAATCCAGCATGTCATCATGCATCCCTAATTAACATTTATGAAAACCTTTACATTTATAGAATGCTTCTTCCATACATGTCTTGTTTAACACTTGTTAAATTTATTTGAATTATTTATTATTTTTTTCTACATAAACAGGGAAACTAATTTGAGGTTAGAAAAGATTAAGGAACTCTGAGATCATATCTCAAGGAAATAGCAGGACAGAGATCTGCAATCCAGTTGTTTTTATTTATTTGTGTTTGTTTACTTTCCTTGTCATCCATCCAATCAGGGGTGACCTGCCTTCCTTTATCAAATTTTAATTAAGGGAAAAGGCAAGGAAATTTATCCGTAAATTAGATCTTGACAACTTAAATAGAAACAAATTCTATCATGAAATTGGTGGCTTTAGATTTATAATACATAAACTTGTATCTGATTTCTACCGAAGCACGACTTTTAGAAATAAGCAAATCCTAGTAAATAAATACTAACATATTCATTTCTGAATTGGCTTCTGTAGAAAAAAAAATGTTTTTATTAAGTAATAAAATAATTATCATTGAAAAATAATAATTGTTAATTGAAGTAACATTAGAAATATGATTAAGAAAAGGGAAGAGTAAAAAAATACCCATTCACAATTCTGGAAATAACATCTACACTAATAAAAGAGAAAGATTCAAATTGACCATACCTCTACAATGTCTACAGCCAATCAGGAGTGAGTATGCAAATTAACCCAACAAAGATGGCGGCAGCCCTGTCCCCCAGCTGCTCTGGGCCTCTGGGCAGCACACATGCAGGCATGGAGTGGCCAGGTGGGGCGGGATGCCTGCTATGAGGGGGAGAGTGGGGAGTGGAGGGAGCTACAGGAGTGGCACTGCGGCTGGAGACTGAAGGCTCTGGTCGGAGCGAGGAGCAAAGACTGAGGTTCCAGCCACAGCAAAGACTCGGGCCAGAGTGCAGATGGAAGGCAGTGGCCAGAGCAAAGGCCTGGGTCCCAGATGCCAGAGGAAAACCAGTGCTAGCAGCCAAGGGAAGGAAGGCCTATTGCAGCACAAATCTTCATGAAACAGGCCTCTAATTTGATATATAAGCTTTCATATTTTAAAATTTTTCGTACATATACATATAATAAAGGTATATATAATGTTTTAAATAAGAAAATGCAATTATACTATGTGGACTCATTACATGAAAAAATAATACATTATGAGTATGTTTTATATGGACATACACATAAACTCATTTTTAGTCACTGCTTAATATATATTTTATAGATACAAAATATTTAATTTGCTTTTGCCACACATTTTAGTTATTTCATATTTGGCATTATTATAAATCACACTGCAGATAAACATCCTTGTTTAGAGATATTTGTACATTTCTGTGATTATTTCCTCAGAATATCTTTCTAGAATTGAATTGCCAAGTCACAGAGGGTGCATATTTTTAGAACTTTGTATATATTGTGGCAAGTGGTCTTCCAGGGTTGGAAGGAGTGATATTCTTTCTATCACACACTCTGTCTTAGTTATGATTTCCCTGTCCAAATACTATTTTCTGAGTTTAAGGGAATAGCTTTGATCTACATTAGCAATATTTATCACCACTGACTTTAGGAAACAAAGCAAAACACTTCCATGTAAGCTAAATTCAAATATTCTGGCTTCTAGAAAATGGTAAAAAGTGTACTAACTCTCTGTATTTGAGTACATTGTGAACATGCCTAGTACAGGGGTTAAAACCATAGTTTCTAGACAGATGGGGACTCTCCTGGTCTTCCCTTAGCCGGGATGTAGTCATTGACATTATAGCACAGTAGTGAAGAGCACAGATTCCAGAGCAGACTACCCGCATTCAAGTGCTGGCTCTATTGCTTATATCCATGTGGCATCTGGCAATTACTAAATTTCTGGGTGCCTGTTTCTTTACCTTAAAATGGTGTTAATAGCCTTAAATATACAGTGTTGTACTAGGATTTAATGAACTATATAGGTAAAGTTCTTAAACAGTGCCTGACACCTGAGAATAACAAATAAATGTTATCCATTGCTGATGTTGTTATTGTTATCAAGCTGCAGCAATTATTGAAAACTTAATATGCAGCAGATACTCAAAAGTATTTGCAGAAAGAATATAAAGGAATTGTGAGTGCATCTAGGAGGAAAGCTAGAGACAGATTTGAGAGCCACCTACAGAGTAAGGTGAAATAAGTAAGTGACTGAAGGTACAGCAAAGAAAGCTGAGAAATGAACACCTCGATTCAGGAAATTTTACTCATGCCTACCTGCCAGAAGAAGAAAGCTTGTAAAAGAGATTGAGGTGGAGATGGTGATGCCAATGAAGTAGGTAGAATTCCAGGACAGCAAACAGTGTATATTCATTTGTTTTGAGCAGTGAGTTTAACCATGGGAAATAAAGACAGGGGAAAATAGTAAGAGGCAATAAGTTTCCCTTAGCTCCCACCTTTAGGATTTAAAAGTGACCTATAATACTAGCAATAAACAGCACAGCCCTAGCTGGTTTGGCTCAGTGGATAGAGAATTGGTCTATGGACTGAAGGGTCCTCAGTTCGATTCCAGTCAAGGGCACATGTCCAGGTTGTGGGCTCAATCCCAAGTAGAGGGCTTGCAGGAGGCAGCCAATCAATGATTCTCTCTCATCATTGATCTTTCTTTCTTTCTTTCTTTCTTTCTTTCTTTCTTTCTTTCTTTCTTTCTTTCTTTCTTTCTTTTTACTAAATCTTTATTGTTCAGATTATTAGAGTTGTTCCTCTTCCCACCGCCCCCCCCCCATAGCTCCTCTCCACCTGGTTCCCACCCCACCCCTTGCCCTTACCCCTCCCCACTGTCCTCATCCATAGGTGTATGATTTTTGGCCAATCTTTTCCTGTACCCTCCACACCCCCTTCCCCCTGGGAATTGTCAGTCCACTCCCTTTC
>PVJC01019022.1:0-30635 GCA_004026665.1 Murina feae
TTTTCTTTCTTATGGCTTCCTACTCTATTCACTAATTATCAGTTTAGTTTCTCCTATAATCATAGATAAATCTCATTTAATGGATTATATTAGCATTACTTAATGACTTATTAGTGAGCGTTTTACCATAGATCTAGTACTGAAGATCTCAGATCTCCAAGGACCTTCTCAACGGGGCCGTCTAGGACGCTGGGAGCCATCCGCAACTGTCTGCACAAATAGCCAGGTGATGCTGTCCTGCTCTGTTCACAGTGAGCACTCAGCCCCTAGCTGTGCATCACCTGCCTGGAAAAGATGCTCGACAGGTATGTGTTAATGAGTGAGCCAACTGATGAATGAATGAGGGAATGAATGATTCCCTCAGCACCCTTGCACAGTCTGTACCCTCTTTGAGAGCAGACTTGAGAGTTAGCAATCAGGTTCCTGCTTTTGCTCTATGACTGAGAAAGCCACTACCTGCACAACTCCCTGACCCGGGATGTGCAGGACAGCTCACTGCAAGATCTCAGATCTCCAAGGACCTTCTCAACGGGGCCTTCTAGGACTCTGGGAGCCATCCACAACTGTCTGCAGCGAATATTTTACAATGTTAACATAATGGAAAGTATGTTTGAACACAACAATAACCAGTACTTAGGAAAGACCGCACGGCTGTCTGTCACTGCAGAGCCTGGTAGAACACCTAACCCATGAACGTATCTGGTGAAATGTGTGAAATCATTTGTGAAATGAATGAAGAATAGTGTACTTATGTTATAGCTTGGTGATGAATCATTATTTATGATAGATCCTCCCTTCCCCCAACTGGTGGCCAGAGTATGACGTGACCTGCAGCCCGGAATTACCTGAGTGATTAACCATGTGCCTTATATGGACTATACATTGGACCACCAATCCACACCTGCCAAATACCCTAAGCCCTTGTCCTCTACGGACAATGCAGTGAGCCACCAATCAGTGTGCGCCGAGTACACTAAGCCCCACCCCTCCTCATTCAGCCCCTCAAAAGGAGTGCCCACCCCTACAGGCGCTGCTGCTCTCCCCTCGCGAGACAGCCCGGCAGGTCCTTCTCCTCTAATAAAGCCTGTAGCCCTGGTTTTCGGCCTCTATCTGATCTTTCAGTTTAAATTAGAGGAGAAGGAGTTGTCCAAGACAGTCACACTGACTGTAACAGTCTCGTGAGGGCTCTCATATTGACCACACATTAACCCCGTTCCTCGAGTTAAAGCAGTGTGTCTCTACTCTCTTCACCAACCGAAAGTTTGATCAGGTTAAATTAATCAAAACTTCAGATTGTGGAAAAGATTATTTCTTGTTCTCATTAATAGTCAAAATTTTGACTATGTGCTTCTCTGAAATAAAGCCAAAGTTAAATGCCTAGACAGCAAATAATCAAAATCATGAAAGATGAATTCATATTAGTTGTTTTTTTAACAAAAAAGAAAAGAAATTGGTTCACTTAAAGCACAGTACATAAAGTAAAAGAATTTTTTATACTAACTAAAAAGTTAGGGCACAGTATAAAATTAATTCTTCACTTTGTATTTTAGTGTACTGCATACTTATAAATTAATTGCCCCAAAGAGTAAATGCTAATATTAACTAATAGTGTGATTTTAAAAACACAAGGTTATGGTTAAGAAGGCTCATATTCCAGTCCCAGTGGTGTGTTTTCTGGCATTAATCTTAGGTTTTATGTCTAATTTACTCATCTGCAAAATTTGCATTTCTAACAGAACAGATTGTTTTGAGAATTAAATTAAAAAGATATATATTAAGTCCTGACCTATGTAGTTAGAATGCAATAAAAATATAGCAATAGATTGTTATAAGTAATTAATGAACTATGTTTATATTTTAGTAT
Source organism: Murina feae (assembly GCA_004026665.1). Taxonomy (NCBI): domain Eukaryota; kingdom Metazoa; phylum Chordata; class Mammalia; order Chiroptera; family Vespertilionidae; genus Murina; species Murina feae. The sequence continues at coordinate 1,865 of PVJC01019022.1, forward strand.
TTGTGAAAAAATTTATAATGCAGTGAAAGCATTCTAAACAACTTGGAAATTCAAGATTCTTTTACCAAGAACACACTTTCATCATATTCTTTGCAAAATCTAAAGAATTGTCTATGATGAGTGTTTTTGTTCATTAAAAAGCTATCCAAGGTAATGAAAATGAAAATACGAAACATAAATACATATATATGGAACTTGCACAGTTGTTTTGTACTAATAAGAAATGTTTGCTCTTAAGCAACTTGAGAATTCAGTGTTTAACACATTATCAGTATACCATTAAAGTAATTAATAATTACTCCAGCCCTGACCGGTTTGGCTCAGTGGATAGAGCATCAGCTTGCAGACTCAAGGATCCCAGGTTCAGTTCCGGTCAAGGGGCATGTACTTTGGTTGTGGGCACATCCCCAGTGGGCAGTATGCAGGAGGTAGCTGATTGATATTTCTCTCTCATTGATGTTTCTAATTCTCTATCCTTCTCTCTTCCTCTCTGTAAAAAATCAATAAAATATATTAAAAAATAATCACTCCACATATTAAAAGTATTAGGTCTACATTTAAATTCTAAATCAAAATCTGTTAGCCCTCATAGACTTGAAAAAGAAGACTAAAAATGTTGAAATTGTGGTAAGTTGGACACCTGTCCTCTGACATTGATGCAAACATCATCCTTCAAGTTCACCCAAACAACTTGTGTGATCTTAGGACTTTTCTGAACCTCTTCTCCTACTTTCCTTCTCCCTCAATTGCCCTTTTCTTCCTTAATTTCCCCTTTTCTTCCTCTAACATATGATTACCTTATTCCACAAGATATTGGAAAGAGCACCAGCAGGAAAGAGATGATATAATCAAATTGAGAATATTGCAGAGTTTACTAAAAAGCATTAGCAAGGTGGGAGGAAACTGCAAGATTCAGGGCAGTGACTCAAATCTTACCCCTAACCTGAAGCAGCCCAAGTGGGGAGGTGGAAGGAGGCTATGGGGTGGCAGGATGGAGGGTGCTAAGATAGAGACACCCATGTGGAGAGGACTATCATATGTGAGCTGAGATCTTCAACAAAGCATGGAGCATGCCTAAGCATGCAGAGAAAGAATAGATAAATAAATACATTCAGTATTGGTGTGTCTCTTGTCTCCTGTGGGAGAGCCCCATTGTCAGGGCCCAGCTGTAAGCCAGAGGGCAAGGGACTCTTTTGAAGTCCAAAAAGGTCAGCCTCTCTGGAAACAGAGCAGGCAGAAAAGGGCTGAATGTGAACCTGAAGGAATAAGTGGAAGTCATCCATCCAGTCAGTGGTTTTAACCACACACACACACACACACACACACACACACACACACACAATCACACTATGTGACAAATTTAGAAGAATTATTAAAGGTAAGTCAGATCAGCCAAGGGACTTTTATCCATGCATTTAAGCATAACCAATGGACACAAAACACTGGGGGTTAGGTGAGGCGGGCCGAAGGGCAGGGGAAAAAAAGAGATATATGTACTAATCTTTGTAAAATGGTATGTAATTAATAAAAAAAATAAAAAAATACATAATGGATTTTTTTTTAAAAAGTCAGTCAGTCTTCTATATCTGGGGCAGGACATATGTAAGAAGAGCCTAGAACAACTAGTATCCAGAAAATAAGAAAATTCTCAAAATAACGACAACAAAACCCACAACAGTGGGAGTATGTCAAGGGCACACAAAAGAGTTCATGATGACTGAAGCTGGAACTATTGACACAATAAAGTCAAACACTGTTGGCTTATAATGCAAAGCACACAATAAATACTGAGTCCATACTGATACAAAAATGATTGAAGAAACAATAAATAAATAAATAAATGAGGAAGAAGAGGCTATCCTACCTAATACAAAAGTAATATGCAAATTAGGTATCACTCCATCACAAAGATGGCTGCTCCCATAGCCACAAGATGGTGGCACCCATAGCCACAAGATAGCGGCGCCCAGTCCAGTTCAGCCCTGCCACTGAAGTGGTCAGGCCTGTTAGCCAGGCAGGTCGTGGGGGAGACAGGGGACCCAAGGGGCAGAACAGCCAATCATAGGGGGCTTATGGTCCCCTGCCCAGGCCAGAGGCCTTTGCCAGAGGCCTCAGGCATGGGCAAGGGCGGAACCTGTGATCAAAGAGGTATGAGAGTGACCTACCCAGGCATAAGGCCTGGGCCAGAGGCCTCAGGCTTGGGCAGGGAAAAGGCCAGAGATCACAGGGGCCTGGGCTCCACAGAGCCAGTGATCAGAGGGGCAGGGGCAGAGTCTGTGATTGCAGTGGTCTGGGCACTGGTGGAGCCAGCAAAGCAGGGGTCTGGGGGGTCCCTACCCAGGCCTGCAGCCTTGGCCAGAGACTGCAGTGGGGTAGGGGAGGAGCCTGCAATCTCCGGGCCTGGGCAGGGGCAGAGCCTGCGATCACAGGGGTCTGGGCATGGGCGGAGCCTGCGATCTCAGGGGCCTGGGGGTCTCCTGCCCAGGCCTGTAGCCTTGGCCAGAGGCTGTAGTAGGGCAGGGGCAAAGCTGGCAATGGCATGGGGCAGGATCATAGCCAGTGATTGCAGAGGCCTAGGTTCTGTGAAGCTGACAATTGGAAGGGCTTGGGGGTCTTCTGCTCAGGCCTGCAACCTCGGCCAGAGGCTGCAGGCCTGAGCAGGGTTGGAGCTGGTGATTTCAGGGGTCTGGGGGTCCCCTGCCCAGGCCTGCATTCTTGATTGGTCAGAGGTTACAGGCTTGGGCAGCGGTGGAGCTGGGATTGGAGGGGGAGGAGTGGAGCCATTGATCAGAGTGAACTACAGAGGAAATACCTTTTCTTACTGCTCATTGGCTAAGCTCCCTGTATGCCACTGGTAATATTCTTAGTAACTTGGGTAGTAAGAATCCAAAAAGGTCATCTAGGGTTTTTCCACCACACTCTTGGAGAGAAAAAAATTGAAGGTCCAGTGCTGGAGAGCTAAGAAATGTCATATCCTGCCCTAGCCACTTTGGCTCAGTGCATAATGCCTCAGCCTGTTGACTGCAGGGTCTGGGTTCAATTCTGACCAAGGGCATGCACCTAGGTTGCAGGCTCCTCTCTGGCCAGGGCCCAGGTCAGGGAATATGCAGAAGGCAACCAATTAAAGTGTTCTTCTCACTTTGATGTTTCTCTCTGTTTTTCTCTTCTCTTCCACATTCTCTAAAAATCAATGGAAACATATCCTCAGGTGAGTATAAAAAAAAGAAAGAAATGTCATAGCTTATGAAAGACACATCTTGAAAATGCCTAAAGAAAGTTGTCATTTTTTCATGCTGAAGGGCCTGGAGTCCATGTTGATGAAAACGCCTTGGTGGCTGTGGTGACTGGCAGTGGCTGCAGCAGTGGAGTGATGGGACTGGTGGCTTCCCCTGATTAGTCTGGTTGCCTCTCACAAAGGGAGGCCAGACTGCAGTTTAGGCCCGCTCCCCAAGGGGAGCAGGGAGTGGGCCTAAGCTGTCAGTAGGACACCCCCAGAGGGCTCCCAATATGTAAGAGAGGGCATGCTGGGCTGAGGAACCCCCCCAGTGCACCAATTTCATGCATCTGGCCCTAGTTTTATATAATTTAGTAGGTTCTCTACCCTCCAAAAGGTGTAGCACAAGTCCTAAGTCCTTAAGTGTGACTTCTTGCAAAGAAGACGGTGTGGGAAGGGTTGGGGTAGGGAAGAGAAACCTCACAGTGTAGAAATCTGAAACCTCAGCAGGTGATGGAAATTGACATCAACAGTGATGTCGTGTTGGGGAAATGTACCCTTATATGATGTGACGAAAAGGGCTTTACCTCTGCAGTTTTGCTCCCTATTCCCATAATTCCATTCTAATCCTAAGAAAAACTATTAGAAGTCCTAATTGAGAGACATTGTACAAAATAATGACCGGTATCCATCCAAACTCTCAAGGTCATAAAAAAACAAAACAAGGAAAGTCTCAGAAATGGTCACAACCAACAAGGTTAAGGAAACATTACAACTAAATGAAATGTGGGATCCTGGGACAGAAAAAAACATTAAGGTAAAAACTAAGGAAAGTGAAATAAAGTATTGACTGTTTTTAGTAGTAATGCATCAGTGTAAGTTCATTAAGTATAGCAAATGTACCATATTAATCCAAGATGTCATTAATAGGGGGAACTGGGTGTGGGGTATCTGGGAAATTGCAACATTTGGTACATTTAAAAATGTCCTAGAAAAATAAAGTTAAAAATATGTCAGTGAAAGTAAATATAAGAAAGCAAGTCCAAGAGTGAGGCTTTTGCCTGCAATAAGTACCATAATAATGGTGAATTTTCCTGTTTATTTAGTTTCAAAAACAGAACAGACCTCTTTTCTCTTCATTCACAGTTCTTTTAAAATTTATCTTTATAGTTGAAAGTATTGCAGATGTCTCCCTTTTCTCCCATTGACCCCACTCCCTGGACTCTTTCATCTCATTATTGTCTGTGTCCATGGCATATGAATATACACATATAAGTTCTTTGGTTAATCTCTCCCCCACCCCCACCCTACCCAATCCCTCTGAGAATTCTTAGTCTGTTAAATGCTTCCACGTCTCTGGATCAATTGTGTTCACCAGTTTATTTTGTTCATTATATTCCACATATGAGTGAGATCATGCCATAATTATCTTTCTCTGACTGGGTTATTTCTCTTACAATAATACTCTCCAAGTCCCTCCATGCTGTCTTAAAAGATAAGAGCTCCTTCTTTTTTACCGCTGCCCAGTATTCCATGGTGTAAATGTACCACAGCTTCTTTATCCACTCATCTACTGATGGGCACTTGGGCTGTCCCCAGATTTTAGCTTTTGTAAATAACACTGCTGTGAACATAGGGGGTGCATATATCCTTTCTGATTGGTCTTTCAGGTTTCTTAGGATATAGACCCAGAAGTGGGATCACTGGGTCAAATGGCAGTTCAATTTTACATTTTTTTAGGAAACTTTACTCTGTTCTCTACAGTGGCTACACCAGTCTGCATTCCCACCTGCAGTGCACAAGGGTTCCCTTTTCTCCACATGCTCTCCAGCACTTGTCCTTTGCTGATTTACTGATGACAGCCATTCTGACAGGTATGAGGTGATACCTCATTGTCATTTTAATGCACACTCTCTAATAATTAGTGATGCTGAGCATTTTTCCGTATGTCTCTTGAACATTTGCATGTCCTCTTTGAAGTAGTGTCTATTTAGGTCTTCTGCCCATTTTTTGATTGGGTTGTTTGTCTTTCTTTTGTTGAGTTGCATGAGTACTTTATACATTGTAGATATTAACCCCTTATCATATGTATGATTGGCAAATATGTTTTCCCATATGGTGGGTTCCCTTTTCATTTTGATTATTTGTTTCTTTTGCTCTAGGCATTTTATCAGTGGAAATTTTGCTACTTGGAATGTCTGATATTTTGCTGCCTATGTTTTCTTCAGTTTTGGAAACTATAGCACCTCTATTACTAATCACATATGCTTTGTTTGCTCTGTAAATAATCAGGACTTTGAGTCCAGATATATTTTACAAGTGGGGATTTGGAATCATTAGCTCAAAATTCTATCCTCACAGTCACATTTTCAAAAAATATATTTTTATTGATTTGAGAGAGGAAGGGGAAGGGAGAGAAAGATAGAAACATTAATGATGAGATGGAATCATTGATTGGCTGCTTCCTGCATGTCCCCTACTGGGGATCAAGCCCACAAACCCAGCATGTGCTCTGGACTGGAATTGAACCTAGGACCCTTCACTCACTAAACTGGCTAAGGCCACAGTCACATTTTAAATGCATGCTCAGCTCCTCATGCACCTACAAGAACATACCTTTATACACAGGTACACTGAGCTCTACCAACCTCTGCAGAAAAGTGAAGCTGGAATCAAGGTCTTCAGTCACAATTAATCCCGCCTTCTCCAGCCAAATTTTGAATTTCTTTTTATCTAATTTTTCACTTACAAATTGTAGGACAAGATTAGCTTCTCTCTTTACTTGTTAACTTTTTTCTATAAGTAGCTGACTCATTTGAATGGGGGAAGAAGCTCTTGTAAAGTTCCTTTTCACCAACTAAGGAACAAAACTGCAATCTTGATAACACTGCTCTACTTCAGGACTGAAAGCATAGACAGGCTCAGTGAGGAGTGCCGCCTGTGCTCGCCTCTGAGATCCGGTTTTTAAAGCTCACATGTTACCTGTTTGCATGTGTACCTGTGGCCGGGACATTGAACTAATCACGTGCCTAACATTTGTATTAATTACTTTGAACCATGCGTCCAGAGTCACAGCTTCCGTGTTCCACCAGCTAGGTCCAGAGAAGAAAATGAAAGTGGATATTCACTATTAGCCCATATCCAAATGTCTTCCAAGGATATCAAAGGCAGATCATATCTCTTTTTCTCCCTCCACCAAACTGGAAATTTTTTGGAAATTCTCCATGATATTTCAATAATCTTAAATTTAGAACAGTGGTTATGCATGTGTCCCTTGGTTCTCTAAGTCTCAGCTTCCCCTCTCTTTAACATAAAGGGGTTGAATTAGATAATTTTCAGAAATAATTAAGAGGTCATTAGACCAACCACCACTTCAATAATTGAATACCCTGTAAAAGATCCATAGGAATTGATGACTCCTGTTTTTAAAATTCAAGCATATAATAATTGATTCAATTTCTATGTTTCATAGGTTACATATTTACATGTGGCTTGTAAAATGTCTAAGTTCCTAAAAATAAAGTATATTCATGATTTAAAAATTCATCTCTATCTTTTCCAACAGGTCTGAATATTTTCCAATGGTCTGAATATTTGTGTCCCTGCAAATCCATATGTTAAAATCTTAATCCTCAAAGATGACAGTATTAGAGATGGGTGTTTGCCAAGTACCTAGGTCATAGGATGGAACCATGAGGTTATAAGGGATTGATACCTTATACAAGAGGCTCTAGAGAGACCTCCAGCCTCTTCCACCACCAGAGGACACAGACAGAATGTGCGGCCAGAGGCCAGGAACAGAGCCTCTACCAGAAGATGTTGCATTGGGACCTTGTTCTTGGACTTCCCAACCTCCAGAACTATAAAAAATGAATTTCTATGGTTTACTAATTCACTGGTATTTTGTTATAGCAGACTAAGACATAGCCTCTTATTTTCATTAGTTTAGTACGAACAAATTTTTACTTCAGTTTATGGCACTGAAATTAATTAAGGCTCCTAAAAGTGGTTCCACAAATTGGAATTCATTGGATTGTTTTTGAATCTTATAAAAACTATTCAACATTTCCTTAGAAATAATATATTTACATATAAATACACATTTATAAACACACACACACACACACACAAATACATTTTAACACACATCTCCCCCAGGAATATCTCTATTTCCATAGCACAGAAGGATGTCACTGTAAGAAATCTGATCTATAGACAGATACAGTTGACCCAGGGAAAGTATTGGAATGTAATTAATCCCCTCATCCACTTCCAAGACTATTAGGGGATGCAGCCTATGCACCAATTACTCTGAAAAGTTTACTGACTAGATGCCAAAAATGCATTGTGTAAAAAGAGATGCAGAACAGTACATATATAATACATGTATGGAACATTGAAGTAATCTTTAAATATCCAAGTAAAAAAATATTGTGCATACACAAAAATGCACATGCAAAAATGAATGACATTTGGGATGTATGTTTATATGTGTGTATGTGTATGCTTTAAAGTGTACAAAATCTAGTAGAAGGCTTCTTTTTTATTGTTTAAAGTATTACACATGTCTCCTTTCTCCCCAGTTGACCCCACTACTATCAGACTTCTAATAGAAATAACAATAAAACTATATTGTTACCTATAATCTATAATCTCCATTTTTGTGTGAGAAAACAGCAGAAACTTGACAGTTGTTAACAACAGAAAACTGTTAACAGTTGTTGCTCCATGGAGGTTGGCATGATTACCCTTTGTGCTCTGGGCAGACAGCTTTCAAATCTCCACATAGTGTCCATGCCCAGTGTAGTCCAGTTGCTTTTGGCCATTGTCAGGACCATTTTGTTGCTCTTGCTCGAGGAGAATGTTGGCAAGTTGAGAGCAGGGGCCTGTGGAGCAGGGGCAGGAGACAACTAATGTGAGTGGCCATCAGTGTGGCATTGGGTGTAGGCAAAGGACAGCCCATGTAAAAAGATGCTATAGCTCATGCGCCAAGCAAGGGCACGCAGTTGTACATCAGTACTCTGTTGCGTGCCGTGACAAGCTCCAATCTGTCTGCCAGTCCCTTGCATCTTCTTGCCACAAGGCAATACTGGCTTGATGTGGATGCAGTCAGTCTTTAGAGACAGTTTCTCAAAATAATTGATTGCCTCCATAAAATGAGCCCTTTGAAATGACAGTGTGAAGTGTATTTTCATGCTTTATAAACTTAAACTCTCAATTATATCAAAGCATTTAAATTAGAAAACACTGAAATTTTAATTTCTGAATAAAATAAAATTCTGAATAAATTTGAGGTAAAAAACTAATATAAAAGATCCAAATACTTCAAAGTTCAACAGTGGCATGAATTGTTTCCCTGATATGCCCTTTACCTAAATAAATACTTTTGTGATGGTAGACTAAGTGAATTTAAAACATTTATGATTGTTATATAATGAATGCTTTTTAATCAGCTTTTGTCGTTGCTTAAGAGTTTGAATGCCTAATTGTATGAGACTAATTTCATGTTTTTAAACGTATATTGAGTACCTACCATACAGCAATCACTGGTTGGCTGCTGGAATAGGACCAGACAACCTGAAGACATATACAACATGACTTTTTCCATAAAGCTATGATTAAAAATAAAACTGACTCTCTCTATCTTCTGGGGTTATAGCAGATCTGATTTAAAATATGCTATTTTAAGGTGAATTGTAAACTGTCAGAATCCATGGTTTTGAAAAGGGATTTCCAGATATTTCCAATGGCTTGGAATTTGCGTTTAATCTAACAAACCACACTGACTATTGAATTTGTGTGTCTGTGAATATAAAGATTTATTGTCCCTGGAGGTAATTATTGACCTCAACATCTTATCAGTCAATATTTACCTCTCGGGCCAATAAATCCTGATATAACCTCATGAAAGTCAATATCTGTTTAATAGTATGCATGGAAATGCGTAATAGTTTGATCACAGGCTTCTGTGCCATGCTGGCTTGTGCCTCTCTTCACATCCAAGGGCCATGGAATCAGTTTTTTTTTTCAACATGAACAGAACAGAACACTTCTGATCACTGCGACTTAACCTGTTTTCAATCTAACATTAGATTAGAAATACACCACCTTTTAGTTCTCTTTTGCATATGAGTCTTGCTTCTTCAATCAACTTGTAAGGCCCTGTGAAGCCTGAGATTAATTTAATGCTTTTGTGATTTCACTCTTTGCTCTAGTAGCCCCAGCTCTTCAACAGTGCAAAGAAACAGCTTCTGTGGATGGACAAGTCTTCCAGCCCATGCTAACCCCCTGGGTTACTAAGTACATCACTGCCCTTCCAGAGGACACATCTCAGAACTCCTCCCAAACACAGGAAAGATTCAGTCCTCCCAGATGCCAGGCCAGCAGAAAAGAGTATTTAAGAATGAGCACAATGTTTCTCACTCAGGAACATCAGAAAATTTCTGCTCTGGTGCTGTGCTGTAACATTTGATAATGTACAGGGGGGTAGAGGGTGGAGGGGGTCAGGTTTACAGCTGTGAGTATGGAAAACAGTTGACTTTGTATTATTATTTATTAATTACTAGAAGCCTGGTGCACAAAAATTTGTGCACTCAGGGTGGGTGGGTTGGGGGGTCCCTCAGCCCGGCCTGTGCCCTCTCACAGCCTGGGACCCTTCAGGGGATATCCACCTGCCGGCGTGCCTGGTCAGCCTGGGTGAGGGGCAGAGGGCCATTTCAGGATGTCCACAGCCCCTTCAGGGTTTGGGTCCCTACTGGGGTGCCTGGCCAGCCTGGGTGAGGGGCAGAGGACCATTTCAGGCTGCCCACAGCCCCTTTAGGGTTTGGGTCCCTACTGGGGTGCCTGGATGGAAGCAGGTATCTGGGATTTATTTAACTTCTATAATTGAAACTTTGTTGCCTTGGTCCCCTGCTCGATGCCTGAGTTGCCCCTGGCAACCCAAGGTCCCAGCCTGGCAGGTATCTGGGGTTTGTTTATCTTCTATAATTGAAACTTTGTAACCTTGAGTGGAGCTCAGGGCCCACAGGTCCCTGGCTTCCTCCATTGCCCAGGGCAACTCCAACTGTGTGGCTGCAGCGATCTTAGTTTAATTTGCATATTTGCTCCTGATTGGTTGGTGGGCATGGCTTGTGGTATGACAGAGTGAGGGTCAATTTGCATATTAGTCTTTTATTAGGTTAGATTAGAGGCCTGGTGCACTAAATTCGTGCACGGAGTGGGGGTGGGGGGTGTGGTGGTATCCCTCAGACCAACCTGCAACCTTTCCAATCTGGGACCCCTTGAGAGATGTCCGACTGCCCCTTTAGGCCCGATCCCACTGTGGGATCGGGCCTAAACGGGCAGTCAGGCATTTTTTTCACAATCCAGGACTGCTGGCTCCCAACCTCTCACCTGCTGATTGCCCCTGCAAGCCTGATCAACACCTAACTGCTCCTGTGCCGGCCTGATTGCCCCTAACTGCCCTCCCCCTGCCAGGATGGCCCCTGCCCAACTGTTCTCCCCTGCAGGCCTGGGTCCCCCCCCCCCAATTGTCCTCTTCTGCCAGCCTCGTTCCCCCCAACTGTCCTCCCCTGCAGGCCTGGTTCCCCCTGCAACTGCCCTCCCTTGTTGGCCATCTTGTGGCGGCCATCTTTGACCACATGGAGGCAGCTATATTTGACCACATGGGGGTAGCCATCTTGTGATGGTCAATTCGCATATTACTCTTTTCTTAGAATTGTATGATTTTTCACACAAATAACTGTAAGCCAACTTTTGCCCAGATTGTATAATTAGGTACAAGCCACACTAGTTGCCAAATAAATATTTGTTGACTTGGATCCTATAGAGGAAAGTACTAAAATAACTGTTGTTTCATGGCAGGTTCTGGAACATTAAAAACACAGTGCAAGGAACCATGAGATTAAGGCAGAGTGTTTTACGCTGATGAGCAATGACTTGGGCCAACAGTTAGGTGAGCTCAAAGGGGCTACCTTTCCAGTGGCTGTGACGTCCCCAAGTAGGGTTTCCACCTGTTTGAGCATTTCAGCAGCACCTTGTCGCTTTGGCGAGCCTGCGATGAGAAGTTCCACCAGCTTTCAGGGCCCGGGCTTGATTTCCATGTCAATATCTATTTGCCTTTGTAAACTCGCCTTTCATGGCAAAACAGGCACAAATCAAATGCCTCTTTAGCTTTGTGTCTTGCACGTTGCCCAGCAGGCATTCCAGGCGTGCAGGAGCAGCAAGCATCAAAGAAACTGATGTGGCCATGAGGAGCAGGTGGGCTTACTTTTCCCTTTCTGAAAGGACACTGCTGATAGCCAGCAGGCTGAATATCATAGCTGAGGAAGGCACCTGTCCCTAAGACTGCACAACTTTATGCCTGGTTAGGAAAGTGTCACAATGAGAGGCCAGGACACAAAAGTGACATGATATGACTGAACCTTGAATCCTGCCCTCTCCTGCCAGCTCAATGGCTGTGGTTAGAAGTAGCAGTAATTTGGTTTGTGGCATTGGATGCAGGGGTTGTACATGAGAGGGAAGAACTGGGATATAAACCTTACAGCAGACTGGACTGATTGCCATAAGCCCCAAACTGGGGGAAGTTTGCATGGATATTTGCAAGAGGCCAACTCTTTTCTGAGGTCAGTTTTTGGTAAGAAACCTTTACTCCTCTGTCTACACTACCTACCCATTGACGGCCCCAAGCTTAATGCTCCTTTCTATCCACAACCCTTACCATTTAAACCTCTAACATGTATGAGCCATTCACTGACCCAGCCACAGAGGACACTAAAACATGGCTAGGAATGCCTGGATGGCTGCACCTGTAAGAAAAGAGGTGGTTATTAGTAAGAGCAAGTTCGGGGATACACATTATTCCAGACAATCGTAAGGCCAGCTTCAGTGCCGTTAGGGGAATACTGCTTCCAAATCATTTCCAGTGGTTCCGGGTCCTCTGTCATCCTGGAAAAAAAAACAAAAAACTTTCACACATAGCTCACTAAAGACCCAGCTTATTAATGTCAGAGACAATAATGCCTATAGGTTTGTGTCTACCCAGCTTTTGGAACAGGTTTAGTCCAGTTGTCTCAACTGCTTGAGAAAGTCAGGTCTTTGGGGAAAAATCTGCCCTGCAACTGTGCTGATCCAAACTATCTTCTACTTTAGACTCTGGGTCATGAAGAGACTGATGAGAGATGGGAGAAGACAGACCCTGGAAAGCATAGGTAGATTCAGAGCTTGTATTATTCTAGGGAAGTGGATCAGCAGTTCACCAGTTTGTGAGGACAGAGTGAATGTAATTTGTCTTGATTTGGTTGTTGCAGGATTCAACATCTCTCTCTCTCACTATAAGGACAGTCCAGTGTTAGACTAGTGGATCAGGAAAGGGTCCATTGTCTGACTAAATTATGTCTGAATATCCTAATTCTTGACTATGTTCAAAGACACCCACAGTTGGACATCTAATGCTTTACCATGAATCTGAATTCTGCCCTGAGGATTCTGGTGTTTCCCATCAGTGGTCAGTTAACACGGTCCAGGTATCCTTTTCCTAGGCTTGTGCATTACTGTCCAAATCTCCTAAACTCAGGGTACGATTCTGGGTTTATTCTCTCCTTTGCAATCAAGAGGCTATGCACCCTCTTTACTATCTCTGCAATCTGTAGTCTGATTATACCTCCCACATCACAAGAGAGTTAGTTATACGTGTATTTATTCTTAATTCTGTAAGGGGTAATGGCTTAGTCTTTCCCTGACTAGAGTCTTACCCCTACAGGATGACCCTCTAAAGATCTTCAATAGCTATCAAAGAATTCTGCTTGATGCTCGGGATTTCATGAGACTTATTCTCAACAATAGTCTGTGCCCAGCTGTTGCAACTCTACTTCAATGAAGTTTTCCTACCATAGCTCTTTGATCTCTAATCAATTAATTATCTTCCAAAGGTCATTCTGAGTGCCTGGCCTGGTAGCCAGCTCATGGAAATAACTGCCATGTTATCAGAGCAAATAGCCAGTGAGCACACACACACTCCTTCTCTCCCCCTCCTCCACCCAGACTTCCTAGAGAAGTGCAAGTCAGGCAAAGTTCATGGAGTAAGACCAGTAGCAGCGAGGCAGGTCATACGCTGAACATCTCCTTCATGGTGTGGTGATGGGGCTTGGCTCAGTCCTGTCAGTGGGCCTAGGTAGATTGGTTCCAGGCCTGGACCATAGTTTCCATAAAAACTTGGAGCAGGCCAGCTCCTTCTTCAAAGACAAGTCTGCAAGAGGTAATTTTTGGACACATCTCCTATTGGTTCTGAAATACTGCTGGCCCCTCTGAGTGTGGCCCCACATCTGCCCTGTGTAACAAATTACAATATAAAATTTCAATGAGTTCTGTTGATGTTTTAGAGGGAGAACTTAAAAAGATGGGCAATATAAATAATAATGTCCTCAAATTAATTTATTAATTTGTTCTTTAATCCATTCTCTCATTTAAATACTTACTGAATAGTAACTACTATATCCAATATGTTGGACACTTAAAAATATATAAATATAACTTTCAACCTCAAGGGTTTTATTATATAGGTTGAGTGAAAAAAGAAATATGCTTGTGTGATCAGATAAATAAATGTATTTGATGATGACTCAAAGCCACACAAATAATGAAATGTTAAAAGACAGGGTTGGCTTAAGAGTCCAATAAAGTATCTTTTTGTTCATCATGGCCAATACATCAAATAATACACCCTAGACTAAGTTATTCAAAGGTCTCTGACTTGCTATCCACATCAGGCCCCACCTAATCCATTCGCCACATAGCAAAGTGAAGAAAAATATTTTTTTCCTTTATTGTTCATATTATTACAGTTGTTTCTCTTTTTCCCCCACAGCTCCCCTCCTCCGAGTTCCCACCCCACCCTCTGTCCTTACCCACCCACTATCCTCATCCACAGATGTATTTTTGTCCAGTCTCTTCCCACACCCCCAAAACCCTTTTCCCCCAAAAAATTGTCAGTCCACTCCCTTTCTATGCCTCTGATTCTATTCTATTCACCAGTTTATTCTGTTCTCAGATTTTTTATTCACTTGATTTTTAGATTCACTTGTTGATAGGTATGTATTTGTTGTTCGTAATTTTTATCTTTACTTTTTTTTCTTCCTCTTCTCAAAGGATACCTTTCAGCATTCATATAATACTGGTTGGGTGGTGATGAACTCCTTTAGCTTTTTTTTGTCTGTGAAGCTCTTTATTTGACCTTCAATTCTGAATAATAGCTTTGCTGGGTAAAGTAATTTGGGCTGTAGGTTCTTGCTGTTCATCACTTTGAATATTTCTTGCCATTTCCTTCTGGCCTGCAAAATTTCTGTTGAGAAATCAGCTGACAGTCATGTGGGTGCCCCCTTGTAGGTAACTAACTGCTTTTCTCTTGCAGCTTTTAAGATTTTCTCCTTGTCTTTTGCTCTTGGCATTTTAATTATGATGTGTCTTGGTGTGGTCCTCCTTGGGTTCCTTTTGTTTGGGATTCTCTGTGCTTCCTGAACTTGGAAGTCCATTTCTTTCACCAGGTAGGGGAAGTTTTCTGACATTATTTCTTCAAATATGTTTTCAATATCTTGCTCTCTCTCTTCTTCTGGCACCCCTATAATTCTAATGTTGGTATGCTTGAAGTTGTCCCAGAGACTCCTTACACTGTCTTCATATTTTTGGATTCTTTTTTCTTTTGGCTTTTCCAATTGGGTGTTTTTTGCTTCTTCACATTTCATATATTTGACTTGATTCTTGTGATCCTCTAGTCTGCAGCTGGATCTCTGTATATTATTCTTTATTTCAGTCAGTGTATGCTTAATTTCTAGCTGGCCCTTTTTCATATCCTCTAGGGTCTCACTAAATTTATCAGCAGTCTCTAGAAAATTCATGAAAAACCTTATAACTGTGGTTTTGAACTCTATATCCAGTCATTTGCTTTCCTCCATTTCTGTCATTTGTGATCTGTTTCATTGTCTCTGCATTTTGGCTGCTTCCCTGTGTTGACAGAGTGGCTTTAATCAGCTGTGTCTATGGTGGGAGAACTTCTATGCTGGAGACACCCTTATGGGGCAAGACTTGCTTCAGTGGGGCTTTGGTGCCCACTAAGTGTGCCCCCTGAGTGTGTCCCTTATGAGTCAGAGGAGTTGTAGACTGGGTGGTCCCACTCTGACCAAGTATGCTGGTTCTTGTATCTCCTAGGTGCTGTCTTAGCTTCTGCCTGGGGCTTCCCAGCCTTTTATATGCAAAAGCCTCTGTGGGCAGTTTGGTGGAGCAGGGTCTCAGGGAGTCTACAGGGCAGAACAACCAACTATGGCCACTTCTCAGTCCTGCCCTAAGAGGCACTGGGTCTCAAGCCGCCCTGGAGTTTCTCCCGGTGCCAGACAGTGCTAGACAGTCCAGCTCCTCCCGGTATGATTCTGAGTCCCCAGAAATTCTCCTGGAACTGGAGTTCAGAGCTGTCAGGAGCTTGTGCCTCCCTCCGGTATGAAATGGTATGAAATGCTGCCAGCCTTTTCCGCGAGCCCTTCTGCGAGCCCCTTAGCAAGTGCCTTCTTACCTCTACACTTCATTTCCGCACTTCCTCTGCATCTCAGTCTCTTTCTAGTTGTAGAATTTTCACTCAGCCAGGCTTCTTGTGGGTTTGAGTGGTGTCCGTTTTTTCTTTTCGTTGTGATTTTGTAATAGTTGTGCCCAGCAGCAATTCCCGTGTTCACCTATGCCGACATCTTGGTTTTTTCAAGAAAAATATTTTTAATGGAAAAATCTTATGTCAGCCACTGCCACCTAGCCCTACCCCAATTTAAATTCATCAACACTGCCATTGTTTGTAGAACAATGGCCCCACCCACCTCTCTAGTGCCCTTTCAGATTGGCTCTTTCACTTAGATATATGCATTTAAAACTCTGCTATATCTTTTCATGGATTGGGAACTCCTGTGTTTAGCTCTGAATTATATTTCATTATCTAGTTTTACCATAGTTTATTTATTCACTTATCTACTGAAGGACATCTTGGTTGCTTCCAAGTTTTGGCAATTATAAATAAAGATTCTATAAATGTGCAGGTATTTTTGTGAAAATAAGTTGTTAACCAGTTAGGGTAAATAGCAAGGAATATGATTGCTGGATCATATGGTAAGAGTACATTTAGTTTTGTAATAAGTCACCAAACTGTGTTCTTAAGTAGCCAGATCATTTTGCATCCTCACCAACTATGAATGAGGTTAGTCCATATTCTTACTATCATATAGTGTTGTCAGTGTTCTAGATTTTACCATTCTAATAAGTGGATGGTGGTATTTGCATTTCCTGGTTGACATGATGGGAAGTTTCTCATGATATGCTTATTTGAGAGCATTTGGAGGTTCTAGCATGGAAATGCTACTACTGGTATAACCTTGGCCAAAGACCAGTTCTCTCCTCTGGGGAGAAGGTCATCCTCTTTGACCAAGCTTGCAGCTCTGGGAGGGACACACATGGATCAGTGAGGGAGGAGGGGGACATCTGCCTAGCCAGCCAGATCAGCTGAATCAACCCCCCTTCTGGGGTGACAGATGTCGCAGCCAGATTGCCCTCACATCCATGGTATGCTTATTTGACATCTGTTATTTTCTTTGGTGAGGTGTCTATTAAGGTCTTTAGCCCTTTTTTTTAAATCATTTGTCTTCTTGGTGTTTAGATTTAAGATTTTATTATATATTTTGGGTAATAGTCCTTTATTAGAGATGTCTTTCACACATAATTTTCTCCTAGTATGTGGCTTCTAGTCTTGATGTTGTCTTTCACAGAGAAAATAAATTAATTTTGATTAAATTCAGTTATCAATTATTTCTTTCATGGATTGTGCCTTTGGTATTATATCTTCAAAGTCATCACCAAATCCCAAGTTATCTGGATTTTTTCATGTTATCTTTATGGAGTTTTACAGTTTTGCATTTAATATTTAGTTCTGTGATCTATTTTGAGTTAATTTTTGTCAAGGGTATAAGATCTATGTCTAGATTTTTTTTTCTTTACATGTGCCTATTTCTGTTTTTGCTAATTCTTTTATCCCTAGGATGGCCCATAGTGGAGACTCAAGGATTGAGACTATGAAGAGGTCATTGTAGGCTAGAGTATCACAGGAGACTTCTATAAGTAGAAAGTATTTGGGGGACTTTGAAAGAGACAAATTTTGATTGACAGGGAAGAGTGAGATGATTATAAAAGGAGGAATTTTGTGAACAAAAGCAAAGAAATCTATAAAAGCATGACACATTTAGGGTATGCAAGATTCACATTAGAAGTAAGTGGATGGAAAGTTGAAAAAAAACAACTATAGTACTAATAAATTCTATTTTCCAGATATGGGCACATAATACCTTTCACACCATGTGCTAATCTGTAATGCTGTTCCCACCATTGGGAGCAGATAGCTTATCTCAAAGAAGTGCAAGCAAGGACTCTGATCTGGGGAGCTTTGTCTTCATCTGCACTTGATCTATTTAGTGAGGTCTTGACCTTTATGCTGATAAGACTTTGGAGGTGTCTTGGAAGGTTTTGTGCATTTTTATTTGTGTATGAATTATTGTGGCCAGAGGGTGGAGTGTGGAAGATATTGTATCCTGAAGATGGCAGCATGAATATCTCCCATCCCTCAATGAAATGGCAACCCTCCCATTACCAAATAGTGACTGGAGTCTATGTCTCTTTCTGTGGAACTTGTGTGAATCTTTGGTGACTGCCTTGTGCAAAAAGTACAGTAGAGGTGCAGATGTGAGGCTTTCAAAGTGAGTTCCTAAAAGTTCACGCAACTTCTGGATTTCCTAAAACACTTACTATGTACACAATCACTATCATATCACAACACTCCATCTTGGAACCCAGCTACCCAAGCCAAATGGAGAAGCCACATGGGAGTGTTCTAGTAACCACTCCCCTCCATGAGCCTGGCCTTCAATTCATCCCAGTCTAGGTACCAGGCATGTGAGTGAAGAAACTTCTGGAAGCTCCTAGCCACAGGCATTTGAATCTTCCCAGCTGAGGCTCCAAACAACCAAAATAGCAGAGAGATGGCATTGCTACTGTGCAAAGCCCCATTTCTGACCCACAGGTTCAGTGAGAACAATGAAAGAAAGAGTCATTGTTTTAGGCCACTGGTGGTTTCCATGCAGCAGTAAAGGTCAGAAACAATACCACCAAATTACAGAAACTTTGCATAGCAGACTGAGGCATCCTGAAAGCCAATTATTTTCTAACTCTGGTCCACAGACACTTCAGGAACCCGAGTGGAGTACAGCGTTGGAAAGGAAGACAGAGCACTTGGATTGCACAGCCATCTACTTCTCCCACTTTCATACTGGGCATCTAAGTGAGCCTTTGTTTAAGGGCTATCCTACGAAAAATAACAAATTATAGATTTTTTGTCTATAAATCAATAGCTATGGCTCTATAAAGTCATATTCTTAAGACAGAAAACCTTCTCATGGACACTGTGCTGGTTCACTGGTTCAATGGCTCTTCCAGGTGTGTGTGGTTCACCTGCACCTGCACATTCTGCATTGTGAGATCTAACTCACTTATAGGTCATTATAGTAATATCTTAATTCTCCTGGCTCTCCAAACGCATTGTCAATTTAGGCCTCTAGACCATACTGAAATAGAATCATCCACAATTAATGAGTGTTCAGGGATTTGCTCTACATCTACTTATGGAATGAGACTCTTTAGGAATTAGAACAATTAGCAATTCACAATATAAGAAACAGATGCTATCACTTGATATGAGTAGCTACAGTCACAATGGAAAAAGCTTGGATGTAGAGATGCCATTAATTAGGGCCAGCAAGGTAATCAGTCTACCATAGATTGAGAACATGCAATTTTAATGCGCTCTCCTGGGTTTAAGGAAATCTTTTACACAGCAACCTTTAAGAACTCCAGAATATAAAAAGAAATAGGTAGGCTCCAGAGACTGTGTCTCATAAAGTTAATTCTATTAGTTGACATCAATGTCACAAGATCAATTTAGGGTTTCTGTGATGTGTCTGAGGAGTAACCTGCCAGCATGGTACAGCCTGTATTGAAACAGAAAAATGGTGAATTAAGTCAGGTGATTTTAGAAATTCAAAATGGAAGGGGACCACTCCCTGGGAAGTTACAGTGTTGGCCAGACTGCTTTCTTTCTGGAGTCTCTTGAGGAGAATATTTCCTGAGTTTCTCTAGCTTCTGACATCTTGCTTCCCTTGGCTTGTGGCCCCTTCCTCCAACTTCAAGCCAGTGTGCAACATCTTCAAATATCTTTGACTTTCACCTTCTTGTCTTCTTCTTTTTCTTATAAGGATCCTTGTGACTACATGGGCCCCACCCAGATAATCCAGGATAGCCTTTCCATCTCAAAACCCTTAACTAATCACATCTGAAAAGTCTCTTATACCACATAAGGTGACATGTTTACAGATTCTCAGAATTAAGACATAGTTATCATTGGGAATTGTGATTCTGTTTATTGCAACATCTCTTTCCTTTGTGGCAGCTTGTGAGGAATTGTTCAAATGAAGGGTGAGGAAGTAGATGGATTCATTCATCAACAATTGGCTGGGAGTTATCCTGGGGACACTATACCTGAGGCCCATCTTGATTGTTCTGTGAGCAAGCTCCTATGACACAAGAAAAGACCCTCAGGCAGAGAAGCAGAGAAACATGGTTGCTTAGCTGTCCTAAATATAGCAACTGTGCTCCTAAATGAGATACACATATAAGTTCCAAAAGGTGAGGTTTGTGATTTTTTTTTCCATATCATTTTTGGTATGTTTTATGGCAATGATACAGTAGAATGAAAGATTATTTCAGATATTAAGCAAAATTTATGGGAAAATCTGATTTAAGCCCAGACTATCCATGAGTTGACTTTCCATAGCCATTTCCATGGATTGTTTTCTTTGCTTCACTTCTCTTCCTAAGGCAGGTTCTCTGAAGGAAAAATAGATAGTAGATAATCATGTATTCTTTCATTGATATATTTCCATTTAAGGAATATTTATTAATGTCTTTCCTACCATTTTTATATCACTTACCCTATACATGAAAACACACACAAAAATGATATTGGTTATGTCAATGGACTTAAAATTATCACTAGAACAATAATATAATGAATAAAATAATTATTATGTTATCCTGTGTTTTATTCCACTTATCTAATCCTGTTAAGTCAGTCTTGAGTCATAACTTATGTGCAACTGGATAGTATTGTTGCTACTTGGGAATCACACTAGGGTAACACTTACTTCAATCAAAATCCACCTTTATACTTTTTTAGGAAAATTATCTTACTATTGGTTTATAATTCCTGCTTCCATTTCTCCTAAAAATTCATTATTTTATGTTTTTTCTCTCACATTGTCAATAAATGGCCACCAATCCTGTAAGTTAAAAGACTTTATGCTTTTCAAATTTATAATATTATTACTGATAGTATTTTGGCTTCCCTGTATAAGATATAAACTATATTTATGAATCTAAAATTTTAAAATTAAAATTAATGTTATTTTCATTGTTTTCCCTACTAACTAGAGTAGACACTTTGGTGCTATCGTTGATTCTTTTCTCTTTCTCATCCCAGGTATTCAGCCAAGCCTTCTCAGGGTTGATAAAGACAGAATTAGATAGCAAAGCCAGAGTCAATCCACTAATCTTAATATTATTTACTTTCACATGAATAAATACTTACACATGAATAAATTGAAATTTTAAAGCATTGAGAGAGCAGTTTAGAGTGAACAATGATACTGGACACAAAATACAAATTAACATACTATTAAAATATTCACTCAATCGCATGTGCATTAGTGTGTGTTTTTACTTTTTAATATGGTTTTTCACTTAAAAGTAATTTTATTCTTCAAAAATTTGTTGTTCAAAGTTTGACAGTGGTTCTTTCTAGGTCTTCACTTCCCCCACCTCAACATCATCATCCTCTTGAGCCCTAGCCACGCCACCGAAATCAGCCTCCTTTTGCAAACTTATGTCTACCCACCCTGCATTGACTTGCATTGCTCCTCAACTCAAAACATCTCAAAGTCCCCCGATTCTCAGAAAATAAAGATCCACTCAGCTTGGCGTTCAAGTCTTCAGAACATGACTCCAACTTAACATCCACTTGGCCAACAGGACAGTCTGGCCTCAGTGCAGCATTGGCCTATATTAACCTTCATGACTGTCTTCTCTGTGCCACCTCCTCCTCGTCCGACCACAGCTGTCCTGAATGTACAACCTTCCAGAACATTCTCATACCAACCCAATCCACAGTAATCATTCTCTCTTCTAGGGCCCTGCTGCCATTTTCCTCGCCAACCACTGACACATAATTACATGCTGCTCTGTATCAAAAGCTCTTTTTTAGGCATGTTAGTAAAATCACTTCAATCAGAGTTTAGTCCTGAAAATGAGATTTTTATCTCTCTCTCTCTCTCTCTCTCTCTCTCTCTCTCTCTCTCTCTCGTCACCAATGTGCATAGCACAGAATCTTAATAATCATTTTAGCATATTAGAAGCATGGCTCTATGAATTGAAATGGTACAAAATTAAGTAAAGTCACTCAGGGTATTTTCCTCAAATAGATTCTGGTGTATGATCATTTTTTAATATTCAATTGATCTGAATAAATCACTCTATATTGCAATCAAACCTCAAAGATGTTCAATACCAAAGAACAAAGTTCTGTAATTTGACATGCCAATGAGTAAGCAAGGCTCTTTGGTGATTTATTTGAAGCTGAAATGTTTTCCCTGCCCTATTCATGAAAAGATATATGTCTGAAGAACTTGAAAACTTCAGGACTAAAAATTAAGGTTGTTGTGGAGGATGCTGCTGAACTACTTGAGGCATATGACCTCTTAGAGAGTGTCCTTTAAACTCAAAGGGACATCTGCAGTCATGGGTTGCTGGACCATTAAATTAAGGGACCCCACCTTCTCTTTGGCTAAAAAGTCCTTTAGTGGCAGCAATTTGTATAACCTTCTCTAAATCCTACCACATTCTGTGTGGTTCTTAATGGCCATTGGGCATACTTTGACTGAGGGAATTATTATAGCACACACTGCCTCACAGCTGACTTGAAATACAAGCCTATGAAAATAATACTTATACTACCATTGCTCCCACAGCTCAAAGGACATTTTTGTTAACTGATCTTCTAATTGGACATGAAAAATAAGTATTAACAACAGCTTTTAAAAAGCTATTTGATCTTCTGTTTAAATAGGATGGAGCAAACTCACTTCTTCTGGCTCCTCCAACTCTAAGTACAACTATAATCCCTGGAAACAGCAGAAGAAGCAATCAAAGGAGAACTTTCAAAGGTAGAAAGAGAAAGGAGAAATTGCTATGGACCCAGGACTAGAGAAACAACTTGTGGCATTTAAGGACCATCCACCCAATAGCTGACATAAAACTAAGTCTAGCATCTCCAAACCAAACAACAGAAGAAGGTCAGGCAGGCTCACTCCTCCAGATGACTGAGCTGGAGTCCCACTAACAGCACAAGGTGAGCTGAGCAGCTGAGGAAAAGGAGAACAATGGTGGATCCAGCTGAGTATCAACAACCAGAAGTGCTCTTCTTCCCCATCCCACTGGGCCTGAGACTGCACTCCCCACTGAGAAACATCTAGCAGCTGAGGGACTCCAGATAAGTTAGATGAAGTGGTGGGGCTTGCCATGAGGAGACCTCAACAAAACAAATGGCCCAGCCCAGAAATCTTTATTACCCTATACAATAAAAGGGTAATATGCAAATTGACCCTAACAGCTGAGTGACGTGCTATGATGCTCACTGACCACAAGGGAGCAGACACTCAATGCAGGAGCTGCCTCCTGATGGTCAGTGTGCTCCCACAGGGGGAGCTCCACTCAGCCACAAGCAGGGCTGAGAGCCTCAAGTGCAGTGGTGGTGGTGGGAGCCTCTTAGGGAGCGGGCCTAAGCCATCAGTCAGACATCATCCAAGGGCTCCCCAACTGCAACAGGGCACAGGTCAGGCTGAGGGACCCCACCCTCAGTACATGAATTTTCATGCACCGGGGCTCTAGTCCTACATAATAAAAACCCAGTCACTGAACGGCAGAACACAGAATGACTGGTCAACCAGTTGCTATGATGCACACTCACAACCAGGGGGCATACGCTCAAAGTAGGAACTGCCCCTGGTGATCAGTGTGCTCCTACAGTGGGATCACTGCTTGGCTGACCAGAATGAGTGGCAGTCCCCCAGCGGGCTGATCCCCAAAAGCCAATCCCCCCACCAGGACACAAATCCCATGCACCAGGCCTCTAATCTCAAAATAAGTTAATATATATTTAGACATGAATGAAAATGAAAATATGACATCAAAATATATAGGATGTAACTATAGCAGTGCTAATGGAAATTGATATAGTGGAGAAGAATAAAGTTCTCAATCAATAATCTAAACTCTTACCTCAAGAAACTAGAAAGAGAGGAGCAAAGTAAACCCAAAGCAAGCAGAACAAAGGGGCTAATAAAGATAAGAGGTGAAATTAAAGACAGGACAACAAGAAAGATAATAATAATAATATATATGTGTGTGTGTGTTTTCAAAATAATAATGTTGTCAGAACTCCAACAAACTGACAAAGATAAAACAGATATTACTAATAGCAGGAATTAAGCAGGGAATACCACCACATTTTATGTAGCTAATGAAATAATTATAAGAAAATGTAAACAACTTTGTGTTCATACATTTGACAACCAGAAGAAATGGACCAATTCTTCAGAAACCACAAACAACCAAAACTCAACAAGGTGAAGTAAGGTCATCTATAACCATTAAAGAAACGTAATTTATAATATAATATCCTTGAAAAAAATTTCAAGCCCAAATGGATTCACTGGAGAATTCTAATAATCATTTAAAAATAAATTAAAATCATTGAAAACATTTTCTTCCCAAAAGCCAATTAGAGGGAACACTTTTAACCCATATTATGAGGTAAGCATTTCTTTGATACTCAAACTGAAAAAAAAAAAAGAGAACAAAATGAGAATTACAGACTAATATGCCTACAAACTTAGATGAAAAAAAAATGTTTTTAGAATTACATTCTTTTTTTAAAAAATATTTCTTTATTGATTTCAGAGAGGAAGGGAGGGGGAGAGGGAGATTTGTCTTTGGCTGGTGAACAATCAATACAATATACAGTTTATGTATTATAGAATTATATACTTGAAATCTATATAATTTTATTAACCAATGTCACTTTGATAAGTTTAATTATTTTTTTTGAAAAATAAATCAGAGATCATATACAGAATAACAAAAGAACAAACCCTCATGCTCTGCTGGTGGGAATGCAGACTGGTGCAGCCACTGTGGAAAACAGTATGGAATTTCCTTTAAAAAGGAAAAAGGAACTCCCATTTGACCCAGTGATCCCATGACTAGGAATATATCCCAAGAAACTAGAACCACCAGTTAGGATATATTCACCCATATGTTCATAGCACTATAATTCACCATAGCAAAGATTTGGAAACAGCCTAAGTGCCCATCAGCAGATGAATAGATTAAAAAACAGTGATACATCTACACAATGGAATACTACACTGCTGTAAAAAAGAAGGAATTCTTACTATTTGCAACAGCATGAATGGACCTGGAGAGCATCATGCTAAGTGAAGTAAGCCAGTCAATGAAAGAAAAATACCACATGATCTCACTCATTTGTGGAATATAACAAACAACATAAAGTGATGAACAAAAACAGATTCAGAGACAGAGAAGCACAGAACAGACTGTCAAACCTCAGAGGGAAGGTAGGAGAGGGTGGAGGTAAGGGAGAGAGATCAACCAAAGAACTTATATGCAAGCATATAAGCCTAACCAATGGACACAGATAATAGGGGTGTGAGGGCACAAGTGGGGGATTGCGGGGTAATGGAGGGATAAGGACACATATGTAATAATTTAATCAATAAAGGGGGAAAATAAAAAAATAAAAATAAGTTTAAAGCATCTAAATTTTCCCAGATTTTATAGACCTGTTACAGTAAACAAAGAAAAGGCGTGATTTCTTTGGCAATCATTCTGTGACTTTACTCATTTCAAAGTCCTGCTCTACGAGCTTTAGTGTTTAAGTCAAATAAACCATGCCCTGCCCTCAAGGAGTGCGAAGCATAAATGACATGTAAGATTTTTAAATACAAGGAAACTGATGTGGGGGTCAATCTCAGGGCGAACTGCAACTCTTTCAGAAAAAGGCTCCAGGAGGTCAGTGTGATTTGTACAAGGGGATGTGAGTGGGAAGAGGACAACTAAAGTGAAAGCCATGGCAGGAGGTAGGGAGTGCATTTGGGGACTGGCTGCTCATGGGGCCTGTTTTGGATAATGGTTAAAGATGAGGCTGGAGACAGGGGTAAAACTTCCCTCCCCCCCAAAAAACAAACAAACAAACAAACAAAAACAGCAAAACAACACATGCTATTTACAGGATTTTTTAGGGCAGTCTCATGGGTGGATAGTAAAGGGACAGTGAGATAATGAATCTGACCACTGTGTGCAGAACAGATCAGAAGAGTGAGAAATTGACCACTGACCTTTACTGGAAAAAGGTGTTGTGATGGCGTAGAAGTTACCTAATTGGGATCTGGGTCAATGACGGCAGATCAAGCCAGATGGACAGAAAGATGCAGCCTTCCAGGGAGACCTAGAGGGGAGGAAGAATTAAAGAGATACCTCTTGGGCCTATGTGCTCCGAGGGCCAGGCAGGGAATTGGCCTTAGCTTTGTCTCAGGGAGAGATGGCTGCACAGAGAGGGCCCTGCAAGGAGCAGCAGTGAGGAAGACATTACGTTTTCACTCTAAATATGGTGTGGAAGTTGCCTCTTTGTCTCAGAGATAGGGATGAACCAGTTAAATGGTAGTGAAGGAGAAAAGAAGGGAAAGGAAGTAAGAGAATAATCATATAAGGAGAAGGAAGAAATCAGATGAAAATTCAGGATGAACATAGATTTGGAAAAAAGTAGGGTGTCTCCTTCTCCCTACAGAAGGGAGGGAGGAGAAAATAAACAAAAACAGACCTTGGGTATTGAAATGAATGAAGTTTAATGAAACAATTGTTCACTCCTAACTCCAGGCAGTAGCTATAACTTTGCTGGATCAATAATAAAATAAAACAACAAAAACGGAGTAAAAAGAAATAGCATTTCTAATTTAAAAAAATAATATGGAAAACTGCCCTCATTTGGTGCAGGTTTCTCTCTCATTCCCAGCAGATCTTAAAAACATACTAAAGGAAATTTTGCTCAGACAAAAAAAATCAAAGTCAGCATGGGATTGGGTCAGGCAAGGAGCAGAGCTCTGTTTCTTACACTTCAAGATCTAAAGCAGACATAAATGAACATGTGGGGGGCACACCTCCCAATTATTAACATGACCGAATTGCAATTTTGAGCGGGAAAATGTTTTCAGAATAGATAAATGCCATCATCCTTCTCTATCTTCAAATATCCTTATCTTCACAGTTTCAAGTTCATAAAAGCTAAATATGTCAATGGGGACAACAATTAACGGAGAATCCTTGAATTAGAAATAGTCAGAGGTTCCTTACCTCACTCACTGCAGAAGCCCATGCATATTTGTTGGTCTGCTGCTGTCTCAATGACTTCAAATATGGCAAGCTCACTCTATTTCTAGAAACATCGTTCTATTTAGAGAGAGAGTTTCCTTTTTCTATTTATATGCAATCTGCCAGCCACTTCTGGAGTCAGTGGAATGAATCTGCCGGCATTTGAAGAAGAGAGTTGCACCACTTCCAATATCCTAATCTCTCCACGCTAACTGTCCCTCTCAGTCCTCAGGTGAGTGACCCTCCGCCTACCCAGTGCATTCTGAGTGTCGTCACACCAGTCTCCTTTTCACATGGAGGGGAACCCATCATGGCCACAGACACAGGTCCGGCCACCTCCTCCCAGTTTGATTCTGTATCTGTTTCTACCACTTCGGCCTTCAGTATTAACTCCCCACATTGGGGACTCATCAAGTATGGCCAAACAGTCAACGCACTCCATGGGCTTCCCCAGAATCGTCTGCCTTCTGTTCAGTTAGGTTGGGAGCTCGCAACTAGTTTTGGCAAAAGGATTCCGAAGGAAAGTGAAGGGTGTCACTTCCTGGGCGAGGTGATGAGCCACGGTTCTATCTCCGCCCCTCCCTGGACTCCAGCGCCGCCTGGCGGGTCTCAGATGCAAATGGAGAAAGGCCACCTAATGCGCCTCAGCAATGAGTTATCTTATTGATAAGCTACTGATGTTTGTAGAAATGATTTATTTATATATTTTTAAATATTTATTTGTTTTTATGCATAGCTTATTCTACTCTGACTGTAACCAGCAAATATCCATACCATTTTCCCACATGAACTTTTTAAATCTACATCTTCCTTCTTTTTCTGTTTGAACTTTCTTTGTCATTGGTGTTTGCCAATTTAATTATAATGTGCCTTGGCGTTGGTCTTTTGGGTTCCTTTTGATTGGGACTCTGTGAGCTTCTTGGATTTGCATGGGTTTTTTCTTCCCTATTTCAGGGAAGTTTTCTGTCATTATTTCTTCAAACAAGTTTTCTATTCCTTGCTCAGTTTCCTTTCCTTCTGGCACCCCTATTATGCGTATGTTGTTTCGTTTTGTGTTGTCCCAAAGTTCTCTTAGGCTCTCCTCCTGCTTTTTAATTCTTTTTCTAGGCGCTGCTCTGCTTGGGTATTTTTTTCTACCTTGTCTTCTAGCTCACTGATGTGGTCCTCTGCTTCTTCTAGTCTACTCTTGATGCTATCTATTGAGTTCTTCATAGCAGTGATGTCGTTTTGCATTTCTTCTTGCTTCCTCTTCATTTCCTCTTGGTTCTTCTTTATTTCCTCTTGGTTTTTCTTCATTTCCTCTTGGTTCTTACACATACTGTCAAATTTGTCTTCAATTCTTTTCATCCACCTTATGACCATTTCCCTGAATTCTTTCTCTGACAAGTTACTTGCCTCCATTTCATTTACTTCCCTTTCTGGTGATGCCTGTTTTTCTTTCATATGCGGGCTGTTTCTTTGTCTCCCCATGATCTATCTTCTCTGGGTATCTGGTTATATAGTTTTTCTCTCCTGTGTTGATTTAAAGGCACAAAATACAACACAGCAAGGCACAATGCACAAGGATGTGAACCCAAATGTATTCACGATATTTATAACCCACTAACGGTCACCACCATAGAAAAGAGAGTTAGGGAGTAAAGAAGAAAGAAAAAGAAGAAAAAAAAAAGGGGAAAGGGAGTGCCAAAACAAATTTGGGAAAAGGAAGGCAAAGGAAAAAAAAAAGTAACAGTGATAAAAAAGAATGAAATAAAAGGGGGAAAGAGATTGTATGGGGAGAAAACTCAAATAGAATGGTTACTAGTAGCAACAAATGCCATCTACAAAGACCTATAGATGAATGGAGTACATCAACTAATCAATCAATTAACAATTAATATCTAACAAGGTAAACAGAATAAAAAAAATAACCAAAATACAACCAAAAAACAA
>PVJC01019023.1:0-30628 GCA_004026665.1 Murina feae
TCCAACTGTCATAGGTAGGCAGTTGGTGCCACTTCCAACTGTCATAGGCAGGCAGTTGCAATAGAACCCTTTGGTTTGCTCAGGTTCCGTGGCTGTTGGCCTCCATCTTGGCTGGGTTAATTTGCATACAGCCTCTCTGATTGGCTGGTGGTAACGGTCACATTTGCATGTTTCGCTTTTATTATAGAAGATATACTAGAGGCTCAGTGCATGAAATTCATGCATGGGGGTGGAGGGGGTGTCCCTCAGCCCAGCCTGCACCCTCTCTAATCTGGGACCCCTCGAGGAATATCCAACTGCCCATTTAGGCCTGATTCCACAGCCAGACTTTCCTCTCACAATCCAGGACTGCTGGCTTCAACAGCTTGCCTGCCAGCCCACCTGATCATCCCTAACCACTACCCTGCCAGCCTGATTGACATCTAACTGCTCCCCTGCAAGCCTGATTACCCCTAACTGCCCTCCCCTGCCTGCCTGGTCACCCCTAACTTCCCTCCCCTGCAGGCCTGGTCCTCCCCAACTGCCCTCCCCTGCAGGCCTGGTCTCTCACAACTGCCCTCTCCTGCAGGCCTAATTGCCCACAACTGCCCTTCCCTGCTGGCCATCTTGTAGTGGCCATCTTGTGTCCACATGGGGGAAGCCATCTTGTGTGTTGGAGTGATGGTCAATTTGCATATTACCTCTTTATTATATAAGACTAGAGGCCCGTTGCAGGAAGATTCCTGCAAGAATAGGATTTCCTGTGGCCTGAGCGAAGCACATAAGGGAGCAAAGCCCACCATTCTTCACTGCCGTGGTCCCTTCCATCTCTGCTGCCTCGGCTCTACTCCCTTGTCCGCTGCCTCGGGACACTCCAATGGCGACCGAGTGGCAAGGCTGGATTGTCCACCAGAGTGGGCGGATCATGTCTCTCCATTTGACCCTGCAGCTCCCGGCCAGGTGACATGCCTGGACACTCCAGCCTTGCCACTTGCCCCTCCCACCCCATCTCACCCACCACCTTCCTGGCCAACAGGCCTGGATACTTCAGTGGAAGGGCTGAGGGGACTGGGTGCCACCATCTTGTGGCTATGGGTGCCATCATCTTTGTGACAGAGTGACAGAGTGATGGTTAATTTTGCATATTATTCTTTTATTAGTTTGCATATTACTCTTTTATTTGATAGGATAAGGCACTGATGTATGTATCAATGCAAGGGTAGTGAGAATTGACTATGGCGGAGATGATATTATACAGATGGTCACATAGTTCATTCCTGACTTTAACCTCCCTCACAAGAAGACCAACTAGCAACTATCCATAGCTATCATTATGAAAAATCCCAGAATCCTGGGAATTAAGTAGAAGCACCCCCTGGACTCGTAAGCCTGAGCAGGAGCACATGGGTAAAAGAAGCAGTTTCACTGTGACCACATCACCCCTCCCCTAGGTCTGAACAGCCCCACACTGAGAGAGACCTCCCAGGTCTATGGTTCCTCCAGTGGGGAGAACAGAGACCAAGGTTAACATCATTTTTCTCAGGACTGTGAGATGGTTCCCAGAAGATTCACTCTGGTTAGGACTCATGGTGTTTACTGAAAGAATCTGTCAGACTCAACTACTGGGAAATCAGGTAGAGAAGGAGAAGGGGACCAGGACTTACCAGTGCTCTGATCCTGGGAGATTTCATTCTCTGCTTGTAGCAAGGCCTGGGTAGAGATCATAACCAGCAGCTCTGTCACTCTGCACAGCCAAGCTCTTGGTGCTGTCTGACCAGAGAGCTTAATTGACAGTTCTGTATGATTTGGGTCCCCATTCTATGATCTCTCTCAGGCAGGAAAAAGAGTTCCCAACTCTATCCTACTTTAAATATAACCTATAGTACCACCCACTAGGGAGCAAAGTCACAAACACCCAGTAGCCACAGAGTGAACCCTATGGCCTCCCTGAGCAGGGAAGCAAATTTGCAACCCTGTCCAACTGCTAAGAATAGTTTCCACGCCTGCACATACTCTTCCTACTTCTTGATGTCTTGCTATCATTTGATTCTCTGTTCTTTATCTACAACCAATCATATGTCCCTTTACTAGGATGCCTGCCTTGTCTCCAATTTAGATTCAGGAACACTTCTTTAAATATCTATATCTATATCTATATCTATATCTATATCTATATCTATATCTATATCTATATCTTATCTATATCTATATCTATATCTATATCTATATCTATATCTATATCTATATCTATATCTATATCTATAGATAGATAGAGATTTCAGAAAGGAAGGGAGAGGGAGAGAGAGCTAGAAACATGAATAACGAGAGGGAATCATTGATCAGCGGCCTCCTGCACGCCCCCTGTTGGGGATCAAGCCCACAACCCGAGCATGTGTCCTTGACCAGGAATAGAATCCAGGACGTTTCAGTCCGCAGGCCGATGCTCTGTCCACTGAGCCAAACCGTCCATGGCCAAGCACACTTTCCATTGCCTGCTTTAATCAAAATATAATGTTCTTTGTGCCTTCTGTCATCTTTATTATATTTTGAGATCCTGAAGGTCATGGCTATCTCTTGGTCTGATTATTTCTTTATTCATTTTTATTGTAATTTATTCCCTAGGACCTAGCCCAGTGCCTGAAATGGAGTAGATGCTTATTAAATAAACTAGAGATCTGGTGCACAAAAATTTGTGCACTCCAGTGGGGGGGTCCCTCAGCCTGGCCTGTGCCCTTTCTCAGTCTGGGACCCCTTGGGGTATGTCCACCTACTGGCATGCCTGGCCAGCCTGGGTGAGGGGCTGATGGCTGTTTCAGGTTATCCACAGCCCCTTCTGGGTTCAGGTCCGTACTGGGATGCCTGGCTAGAAGCAGCTATCTGGGATTTATTTAACTTCTATAATTGAAACTTTGTTGCCTTAGTCCTCCACTCAAAGCCTGGGTTGCCCCTGGCAACCCAAGGTCCCAGCCTGGAAGGTATCTGGGTTTATCTTCTATAATTGAAACTTTGTAGCCTTGAGTAGACCTCAGGGCCCGTAGGGCCCTGGCTTCCTCCATTGCCCAGGGAAACTCTAGCTCCAAGGCCGCTGCCATCTTAGTTGAGTTAATTTACATATTTGCTCTTGATTGGTTGGTGGGCATGGCTTGTGGGTGTAACAGAGTGAGGGTCAATTTGCATATTACTCTTTTATTAGATTAGATAATGCAGATTCATCGAATATATTGCAAGTTATAACTTATTCTGATCATTAAGGAGAAACTTTTAGTGGGAGTATGAAAAGATAATACAAAGAATAGGAAAATATTTGTAAGTCACATATATGATAAAAGTCTAGAATCTAACATATGTAAAGAACAATTACAACTCAGCAGTAAGAAAAACAATCCAAATTAGAAAATAGAAAAAGCAAAAAAAATTGAAAATATTTCTCTATAAAAATATACAAATGCCCAAAAAGCATGTGTAATGATACTCAACATCATTGTAGTTATCAAGGAACTCAAAAGCAAAGCTACATAGCACTTTTCATCCACTAAGATTATTATAATAAAAATATTTTAAAATGATGTGTGTTGCTGAAGATGTGGAGAATTGTAGCTCTAGTATTTTGCTGGTAGGAATGTAAAATGGTGCAACTGATGTCAAAATGGTATTGCAGATCCTCAATATGTTCAATATAGAATTACAATATTACCTACCAATTCCACATCTAAGCATATACCTAAAATAATTGGGACTAGGAGTTCAAATAAAAGTTGTACATGAATGTCCATGGCAGCACTGTTCACAATAGCCAAAAGATAGATAGAACCCAAATTCTAACAGCCAAGGAATAGATAAACAAAACATAATATGCCTATGAAATGGGATATTACCACAAAAAGGAACAGAGTACTGACATATGTTATAATATGAATGAACCTTTAAAATAAGCTAAATGGAAGAAGCCATACACAAAAGGTCATCTATCAAATGATTCTATTTATAGGAAATATTTAGAACAGGACAATTCCATAATGAAAAAAAGGTTATTAGTTGCCAGGGACTCATGAGAGGTGAAAATAGAGAGTAAGCACTTAGCATAGGTTATCTGTTTCGGGGATGAAGGTCTAGAATTAGGTAGTGAATTGCAAACATGAATGGGTTTAATGTCACTGAGTTATACACTTTAAAATTGTTAAAAATAACAAATTTTTATCTGCATGTACCACAATCAAAGAGTTCTCTGCAAGGTAAAGAGAAACTTGAGGATATGTATTTGTCAGACAAGGGATTTTTAGTGTTTTGTTTTTCACTAAAAAAAAAAACAAAACTAAGAGAACTATTTAATCACAATTATAGGCAGCTACTTTCTAATTGAGGGAAATACATATGTTTCTATTTTAGATACTAGAGAATAATTTAGGCATGAAGAAGGGCAGCCATTGTTTCAATTAAAAATACAGAATTATAAAATGTTTGCTTTGGTAACTAAATTATACATCTTATAAAAGAAGAAATTAAAACTTTAGATAAATTACATATGTCCAATAGCACACGGTTATTAAGTAGCCAAGACTGAAATAGAAGTCACATTTCAAGACTGTTTCCACCTATTGCTAATAATATAAGTATAAACTATTCTACTACGTCAGTGTAAATCCATATGTCTATGTATCTTACTATGTATTCAACCTATATTAAAGGAAAATAAGCACTTCTGATTGCAAACCCTGGTGAATATAATTGTCATTAGGTCAACTCTAGCTTCCTTTAAAAAAGCAAATTCTAGAACAAAGACATTTTAATGATCTTCTAATGATCATAAACAACTATTATAGTTACAATTAGAGGCACGGTGCACAGAATTCATGCATAGGAGGAGATTCTGCAGCTCAGCCTGCACCCTTTTGAAATCTGGGATCCCTTGGGAGATGTCAAACTGCTGGTTCAGGCCTGATCCCACTGCAGATCGGGCCTAGACCAGCAATCAGACATGCCTCTCGCAATCTAGGATGCTATCCCATAACTGCTTGCCTGCCTGCCTGATTGCCCCTAACCACTGGCCTGACTGCCTCATTGCCCCTAATTGTCTCTGTCTGCCTCATTGCCCCCAACCACTCTGCCTGCCTGATCACCCTTAAGCCCTCTGCCTGCCTGATTGCCCCTATTCACTCTGCCTGCCTCCTTGATCTCCCCTAACAATTCTGCCTGCCTGATCACCCCTAACTGCCACTGCCTGCCTGATCATCCCTAACCACTCTGCCAGCATCCCTGATCGCCCCTAACTTTCTTGCCTGCCTGCCTGATCACCCCTAACTACTTGCTTGCAGGGTGATTGGCTGGGGTGAGGGGCCATGTTTGTTCTGGTCTCTGGTCATTTTAGTTGTTCTGCTATTTTGGTCTCTGGGCTTTTATTATATAGGATATGCTTTTTCCAGCCATATGCCTGAGTAGTCATCCTAAAAAAAAGTCTAACCAGGTGGCTCAGTTGGTTAGAGTATTGTGTCATATACCAAAATGGTTGTGGGGGGTCATTCCTACTCAGGGCACATACCTAGTTTGCAAGTTTGATCCCTGATTAGGGCATCTACTGGAGGCAACCAATTAAAATGTTTTTCTTTCATCTCTCTCTCTCTCTCTCTCTCTCTCTCTCTCTCTCTCTCTCTCTCCCTCCCTCTATCCCTCCCTCCCTTACTCTCTAACATCAATAAACATATCCTCAGATGAAAACAAAATTTAAAAAAATAATAAAAATATCTCCTGACTGAAAACACATACAAAAATATATCAAATATTTTAAATACTTAATATTCCTAATTAAAATTGAATTTTTTAAAAAAGCATAAACCCACTAGGATAAGGAAAATGGGAATGGGAACAATAGCATTTATTTTGGGAAAAAGGCAAGTGTTATACTTGTGATAATGAAATTAACAGCCAGTTTTGAAACAAAGCTAAAATCTAAGCTGGCCATGGATGAAGCCAAGAAATGACTATTTATACCACAGAATCCTGTCTCAATAGGCTCAAGTTGCAGCAACACCAGGTACCTGGTTACAGAGGTAACTTTGATAAATATATAGAGATAGGTTGAAATACGTATGAGAAACAGAAGCCTCAAACTTCTTCCCACACTTTGGCAGCAGGCTGGAGGTTTACCCTGTGGAGAAGTCATAACAGAGTCCTCTGGCTTGGGCAGCACCTGCCTCAGTTGTAATTGGGGTGAGTAAGTGTTGACAAATGCTAAATGCTGAGAACCCAACACTCTTCCCTTATTCGTCTCTCAGAATGGTGGCAGCCAGGCCCCTGAGTTCCCAGCAGGTATTTGTAGGTACTTTGCAGAACCTAACCAGTCAAAGAGGAATGATGTAAACATGCTAACATGTAGGACTTGCTATTTGTATTGTGTTGGGTTTTTTTTGGACACCACTGTAACAAAGTACCACAAACTGGGGAGCTCAAACAACACATATTTATTGTCTCACAGCTCTGGAGGTTGGAATTCTGAGACCAAGGTGTTCACAGGGCTTGTTCCTTCTGAGGGCCTTGGGAGAAGAATCTGCCTCTGGTCTCTCTCCTTGGCTTATATGTGGCCATATTTTCCCTTTCTTTGCACATCTGCTTTCTTCTATGCATGTCTCTGAGTCCATATTTTCCCTTTTTATAGGGACCATGTCTTATTGGATTAGAGTCCACCATAACGGCCTCATTTTACCTTGATACTTCTATAAAGACTCTCTTTCTAAAAAGGCCACACTGTGAGGTACTAGGGTAGCGTTAGGACTCCAAAATACCTATTTTGGGGTAGACCCAATCCAAATCATTATGCCAATAAAGCTGCCCAACTCCATTAACATATACAGAATTTCCAATCCTCTTATTAATGCTCACTTTGAAATATAAGTAGAGAAAAAGATTGAGAAAATAATAATTTTGAGGTAACAGATATACATGATGAAGGAAATTAAGAAACACTTTCAGACAGTTACATTAAGAATGAGCAAATACAAACAGGTGCTCTACTGGAGACTGGGCCTTGCATGAATTCTATTTCTATGTGGGTTTTTTGTTTGTTTGTTTGTTTTCATTTTTATAGACCTAAGAGCTAAGAAACATTTTGCACATAGTACGTAGATGTGAATGAAGAAATTTTCTTACAGCATTTAGTTACTTGAACTCTCTCTGTTCCATCTCAAAAACCATGTAAAGATCTATTATTAAAATTTTTAAAACATAAATTAACTAACAAAAGGATACAATCTTCCTACAATTTTGTTGAAAGTGAAGCATTATAAACCACATACACTGCATAAAGTCAGCTTATCCGATCATTGGGGTGATTGAGTAAACTACACTGTTTCAAACTATCATTGTGGTATTCCAGGGGATTTTATAGTGTAGAGGAGTGCTCCAGGGTGAAGTTCCATTTTCATTTTACTTTCATTTTGGTTTAAATTAACATATAGAAACATTTACCATTCTGTGAATACAATTCTGTGAATTCTAACACATGTATGGATTCATGTAAACACCACCACAGTGAGAAAACAGAATGGTTGCAACCACCCCTCCTTGCCAAAAGCTTCTGAGTGCTGCCTGATGTCTTCACAGCCATCTTCCTGATTGCAGGCTGGCCACATCCCCAGCTGGGGGGTCCCTGCTGGGGTGCCTGGCCAGCCAAAGTGAGGGAATGATGGCTGTTTGCAGGCTGGCCATGCCCCCAGCAGGAACCCTCACCCCAATGATGGCATGGCCAGCCTGGGTGAGGGGCTAAGGGCTGTTTGCAAACCCCTCCCTCACTGGTGGGGCGATTCAAACCTCCCGTGCTCAGGCTGGCTCTGTGTCTACTGCCCACAGGCCCCTCTTTCAGCAGCCAGCCAGGGCAGGCAGGAAGCTTGGGTCACCCTTGGCGACAGAAGAGGCCAAGCTTCCTCCTCGCAGGGGATGACCCAAGCCTGCTACTGGCTCCTGCCTGTTCTGTGGCCACTGACCACAGGCCCTTCCTTTGGCAGCCAGTCCAGGCAAATGGGAAGCTTGGCTTCCTCCCTTACCAGGGGGTGATCCAAGCCTCCTGACTGCTATGGCTGGTTCTGTGGCCACCGCCATCTTTGTCCTGCTCATTTGCATATTCTCTCCTGATTGGCTGTGAGGCATTGCAGAGGTACAGTCAATTTACATATTTGTCTATTATTAGTGTAGATTCATGTAGTTTTCCATTTAGCCGAATACCTTTGAATTTTATATACTGAATGTATCCCTTTTTGTTGCTGAGTAGTATTCAATTTATGGCTGTATCACAGTTCTTTATTCATTCATCCATTAAAGGACGTTAGGTGGTTTCCAATTTGGGGCAATCATGAATAGAGCTGCCTAAACTTTTGGGTGTTGGTTTGTGTGAACATAGGTTTTTATTTATCCAAGATAAATATATAGGGGTGGGATTACTGGGTCATATATTAAGTATATGTTTAATGTTTTAAGAAACTGACAAACCATTTTCAAAGTGGCTATATAATTTTGCATTTATCAGCAATTTATGAGAGTTCCCATTGTTTTACATCTCACTTGCACTTAATATTGTCAATATTGTTTACTTAGCTATTTTAATAGGTTTCTGTTAAATGAAAAAATAATAGTTTTGAAAAGAAAAAATGGGAAAGGAGAAACAGCAAGACACTTAAACCATAAGCACCTTCTCAAGAAAATAATTTTTAGAAAACTTACGTGGAAGTTGAAATAAGTTGCTCCCACTTAATCTATTTATGCTAACATGCCTCATGGAGACACTATTTCTATTTCTAAGGGTATCTTTACTAAATCTAAAAACTTGCTCATAGAAAAACTTGAATGTTATCTGAATATCCATAAACTAAACTAAAAAAAAAAAAACCACAAATCATATTTTATTCATGTAGCAGAAAATATTGTCATCATAAAAATAAATAATATAGAGCTACATTTATTAATCTGGATGAATTTCACAACATTGAGCAGAGATGCAAAAATGTTTAAAATATCATATCAATTATAAAATGTTTAAAAATGAAGCTAATACTATGAATTACTTAGAAATTCATATATCTATAGTAAAATATTAGTACACATGTGTAAATTAAACTAAATAAATAAATTACTGATATTTTGTTTTTGTATTTTTCATCTTTGGTAAAAAGATGAAAAATATGCACTTTGTCCTAAAAAAAAAACCAAAAACAAATACAAAGCTGAACTAACAGAAGAATCAGCAACTCTTCTTAGATCCAGCAGAAAAGTGATGTCAGAGGGAAAATTATTGGCCCCAAACTGAAGAAACAGACAAGTCAGTTCAGAACATCACAACTCACCAGAGCAGAAAACCATGAGCAGGAACCTCCTTGAGAGAAAGTGCTTGGGGGAGGGGAACAGGATCTGAAATAGGTGAATTGCTGGAGGCAGGGTGATAATTCTGAAATTAAAAATTTCAGATAGAATGACTAGAAGAAATGGATAAATTCCTAGAATCATGAATAAATAGAAAATTTAAATACTCTGTCAACTAAAGAAAAAATCGAATTAATAGTCAAAAGCTCTTAACAAACAGTTTTTTAGGACCAGATGGCTTCACTGGTGAATTCTTCCAAACATTCAAAGAAGCATTAATGTCAATCCTCTCAAACTAATAAAAAAAATAGAAGAGGAGGGAACTCTTCCAAACTAGTTTTATAAAGACAGCATTACCCTGATACCAAAACAGGACAAGGACACCACAAGAACAGAAAATTATAAAAATCTTCAATAATATATTGGCTAACAGAATTAAATTCAGCATATTAAAAGATCATATACCATGTTCAAGCTCTTCATTTACTTCAGGGATGCAAGTATGGTTCAACATCCTTAAATCAGTGTGACATACCACATTAATAAAACAAAAGGTAAAAATTATAAATTCATCTCAACAGATGCCCAAAGAGACATTTCACAAAATTCAATATCTATTTAAAATAAAACTCTTAACAAAGTGAATATCTGGGAAAGAACATAAATATAATAAATGCTTTCTATGAAAAACCCACAATTAATATCATACTCAATGATGAAACGCTGAGAGCTTTTCCTCTCAGATCAGGAGCAAGCAAGGATGCCCAATCTCACCACTTCTATTCAACAAAATATTAGAATTCCTAGCAGGAGCAATTAGATAAGAAGAGAAAGTAAAAGGTATTTAAATAGGGAAGGAAGAAATAAACTGTTATTATTTGCAAGCATGATATTATATATAGAAAATCCTAAAGACTCCACCAAAAACTGTTAGAACAAATTAATAAATTCAGCAAAGTCGCAGGATACAAAATCAATATGTAGAAATCTGTTGCATTTCTATACACTAATAATGAACCATTGAGAAAAAATTAAGAAAACAATCCAATTTACAATTATATCAAACAGGATAAAATGCTTATGAATAAATTTACCAAGGAGGTGAAAGATGTGTACACTGAAAACCAAAGGACATTGATGAAAGAAAGTGAAGCTACAAATAAATGTAAAGAATTGGTGTTGTTCTAAATATCCATACTATCCAAAGCAATCTACAGACCTAACGCAATCCTAACCAAAATTTCCACGGCATCTTTCACAAAACCAGAACAACCTATCCTAACATTTGTATTGACCCACAAAAGATGCCACATCATCAAAGCAGTCTTGAGATAGAAAGTTGAGGGGATCATGCTGTCTAATTTCAATTTATATTACTAAGCTATAGTAATCAAAACAGTATTATATTTGCATAAAATATAATAGACACACAGATCAATGAGAAAGATTAGAAATACCAGAAATAATGCTTATATGGTCATTTAATTTATGACAAAGGAGCCAATAATGTAGTACAGTAAATGCCATAAACTTTTATTTTCCTTAATTGATGTAAAAGTTAACATTTTGTTCAACATAATATGAGCAACAATGTATGCCGTGTGTGTGTGTGTGTGTGTGTGTGTGTGTGTAATCAGATATTTGCACTATCCATTAAGTAATATAATGTTATTTGAAAATAGAAAAGTTACATTGAAAACTCTAGAGCAATCACTAAAATGGTTACAATTACTATGATAATTGATATGATGAGGAGAAAAATAAAATCATATAAAGTACTCAATTAAAGCCACTAAGACAGGAAAAAAAAAAGTGTAAGACAAAACTAAGAACACTGAAAAAGATTAACAGAAAACAGTAAAGAATATGGTGGATAATACTTCAATTATATCTCTAATTACTTTAAATATCAATGGTGTGAATATACCAATGAAAAGAGTTAACCAGAGTGGATCAATAAACAAGAACCAACTATAAATCCTATCTAGTAAAAAAGTAATATGTAAATTGATCATCATAAGATGGCTTCTCTCATGTGGTCAAAGATGGTTGCCTCCATGTGGTAAAAGATGGCCACCACAAGATAGCCAGCAAGGGAGGGCAGTTGGGAGGGACCCAGGCCTACAGGGAAAGACAATTGGGGGGGACCCAGGCCTGCAGGGGAAGACAGTTGGGGGAGACCCAGGCCTATAGGGGAGGACAGTTGGGAGGGGACCAGGCTGGCAGAAGAAACCAGTTGGGGGTCCGAGGCCTGCAGGGGAGGACAGTTGGGTGGGACCCAGGCCTGCAGGGGAGGACAGTTGGGGGGACCATCCTGGCAGAGGGAGGGCAGTTAGGGGCAATCAGGCCAGCACGGGAGCAGTTAGGTGTTGATCAGGCTGACAGGGGTGTGGTTAGAGGCAATCGGCAGGTGAGAGGTCAGGAGCCAGCAGTCCTGGATTGTGAAAGGGATGTCCGACTGCCCACCAGTGGGATCGGGCCTAAATGGGAAGTCGGACATCCCTCAAGGGGTCCCAGATTGGAAAGTGTGCAGGTTGGTCTGAGGGACACCACCACCACCCCTCAACCCCACTCTGTGTACTGGGCCTCTAGTTACATGTAAAAACCTACTTTAAATATAAAAATATGCATAGATATTTTTTTTTCATTGACTGGCTTATTTCACTTAGCATAATGCTCTTCAGTTCCATCCATGCTGCTGCAAATGGTAAGAATTCCTTCTTTTTTTACAGCATCATAGTATTCCATTGTGTAGATGTACCACAGCTTTCTAATCCATTCATTTGCTGATGGGCACTTAGGCTGTTTCCAAATCTTAGCTATGGTAAATTGTGCTGCTATGAACATAGGGATGCATATATCCTTTCTAATTGGTGTTTCTGGTTTCTTGGGATATATTCTCAGAAGAGGGATTACAGGGTCAAATGAGAGTTCCATTTTCAATTTCTTGAGGAAACTCCAAACTGTCTTCCATAGTGGCTGCACCAGTCTGCCTTCCCACCAGCAGTGCAGGAGAGTTCCTTTTTCTCCACATCCTCACCAGCACTTGTCTTTTGTTGATTTGTTGATGACAGCAATTCTGGGAGGTGTGAGATGATACTGTATTGTTGTTTTGATTTGCATCTCTCATATAATTAGTGACTTTGAGCATGTTTTCATATGTCTTTCTGCCTTCTGTATGTTTTCTTTTGAAAAGTGTCTATTTAGGTCCATTGCCAATTTTTTGATTGGATTGTTTATCTTCCTTTTGTTAAGTTGTATGAGTTCCCTGTAAATGTTGGATATTAAACCCTTATCGGTGATATCATTGGCAAATATGTTCTCCCATGCACATGACCCCATGCACATGACCTCACTTATTTATGGATAATAAGGACCATTAAAAATTGATAAATATAAACAAATACATAAACAGAACAGCATTGAACAGACTGTCATCCTACAACTGGAGGGTTGGGGAGGGTTGGGGGGGAGTTAAGAGATCAACTGAAAGACTTGCATGCATGCATATGAGCATAATCAATGGACACAAGAAACTGGGGAGTAGGGGAGGAGGGGGGGAGGTCAAGGGGAAAAAAATGGAGACCTATCTATCACTCGTTGTAATACTTTAAGCAATAAAAAAAAATGCATAGATAAAAAGT
This sequence comes from Murina feae, assembly GCA_004026665.1. NCBI lineage: Eukaryota > Metazoa > Chordata > Mammalia > Chiroptera > Vespertilionidae > Murina > Murina feae. The sequence goes on from PVJC01019023.1 coordinate 12,966, forward strand.
AAAGAGATGGAAACAAATACATGATGATAACACTAATCAAATGTAAAGAGGAGTTGGCATGTCAATTTCAGATAGAGCAGACTTTAGAATGAGGAATGCCATCAGGGATAAAGAGGTCTATCACATCATGATAAAGTAGACAATGTCTCAAGAAGTTTAAACAATCTCTAACATGTATACACCTAACAAGACAGTGTCATATGTGTGAGGCAAAATTGAGGAGAACTGCAGATAAATAGATGAATTATTTATTATAGTTGGAGCTTTAGTATTAAATGGATCTTTTATCAGAAATGGACACTTCCAGAAGACAGAAAATCAGTAAGAATACAGTTGAACTCAAGGCCATGATCAATCAACTGGATATATTTGGCAACTATAGACTATTCCTTCCAACAACATTAGAATACACATTCTTGTCAAGCACACATTAAACATTCACCAAAGTAGAATGCATTTTCAGCCACAAAACGGAACTTAGTACATTTAAAAAATTAAAATCATACAATGTCTGCTCTCAGAACACAATAGTGTTATACTAAAAATTAATAAAAAGATAACTGGAAAATGCCAATATACTTGGAGATTAAAAAATACATACTTCAAATAAGGTTCAAAACAATTCTCAGAAGAATTAAAAATATTTTAAACTAAATGAAAGTGAAAATACGACTTATCAAACTTAGTAGGATGTGCAGTAGAAACAGTATTTAGAGGAAAATGTATAGCACTGTATCCATATATTGGAGAAGAAAAATTCCCTAAATCAGTAATCTAGGCTTTCATCTTACAAAATAAGGAAAGAAAAGAGCAAATTAAATCCAAACTAAGCAGAAAAAAGGAAATAATAAAAGTTAGAACAGAAATGTAATTAATTTACTTAATGAAAATTAGTAGAAAAATTAACAAATCCAAAAACTGCTTCTTTGAAAATATTCAAGAAAATCAATAAACTCCTAGCCAGGACAACTAGGAAAAAAGGAGAGAAAACACAATTTGCTAATATTAGAAATAAAAGAGGGACATCACTACAAATCCAATTCTCATTAAAATAATAATAAAGGAATATTATGAATAACTGTATGCCTACACATTTGATAATCTAGATGAAATGGACCAATTCCTTGAATGATTCAATCTGCCAAAACTCACACAAGAAGAAATAAACAATCTGAATAAGACTGCATCTATTAAATAAATTTAATCAATAATAAATACCTTCAAAAACAGAAAGATTTAGGTGCAGATGGGTTCAATGGTGAATTATACTAAACATTTAAGGAAAAAATTATTCCAGTTCTCTGCAATCTTTTCCAGAACATATTAACAGAGGGAGTGGTTCTATCTCATTCTGTAAGACCAACATTACCCTAAAACCAAAACCATAGTTTATATGAAAAGAAAGTTACAGACTGATAACTCCAATGAATATTGATGTAAAAATCCTGAACAAAATATTAATAAATCAAATTTAATATATCCTATCTAATAAAAGAGTAACATGCAAATTGGCCATCACTCCAACACACAAGATGGCCGTCCCCGTGTGAACACAAGATGGCCTGCAGGGGAGGGCAGCTGGGCAATTGGGCCTGCAGAGGAGGGCAGATAGGGGTGACCAGGCCAGCAGGGGAGGGAAGTTAGGGGCAATTAGGCCTGCATGGGAGGGCAGTTGGATGCAACCAGGCTGGCAAAAGAGGGCAATTGTGGGTGATCAGGTCAGCAGAGGAGGGCAGTTGGGGGGACTCAGGGCTGCAGGGGAGGGCAGTTGAAGAGACCCAGGCCTGTAGGTGAGGGCAATTAGGGTTGATCAGGCTGGCAGAAAGGATAGTTAGGGGGGGACCAGGCCAGCAAGGAGGGCATTTGGAAGCAACCAAGCTGGCAAGGGAGGGCAGTTGGAGGTGATCAGGCCTGCAGAAAAAGACAGTTAGGAGGGGACCAGGCCAATAGGGGAGGGAATTTAGGGGCAAATGGGCCAGCAGGGGAGCAGTTAGGCATCGATCAGGCTAGCAATGGAGTGGTTAGGGGCAATCATGCAGACAGGCAGGCGAGCAGCCAGGAGCCAGCATGCCTGGATCATGAGATGGTTATCTGATTGTCTAGGCCTGATACCAGTGGGCAGTCAGACATCCCTTGAGGGGTCCCAGATTGGGGAGGGTGCAGGCTGAGCTGAAGGACACCCCCCCCGGACGAATTTTGTGCACCAGGACTCTAGTATAATAATAATAATAATGCACCATGACTAAAAGTAATTTATTTTAGATATGCAAGCTAATCCAACATTCAAAAACCATTTAACTTAGTTAATCATATTTACACATTAAAGAAGAAAAATCAATAATCATATCAATAGATATAGAAAAAATATGTGACAAATTTAACAATCATGATATTAACTCTCAGCAAACTAGGAATACAAGACAAATGCCTTAACTTAATATAGGATATCTACAAAAACCTATAACATCATATTTAATGGTAAGAAATGCCAAGCTTTCCCACTATAATAAGAAGCAAGACAAAGATGCCCTCTCTCATTGTTCTTTTTCAGCATGATCCTGGAAACCCTATTTAATGCAACAAGACAAAAAGTAATAGTAGGTATGCTGAATGGGAAGAAAAGAATAAAATTGTATTTGTTCCCCAATGACATGATCATCCACATCCTATATAATAAAAGGGAAACATACAAATTAACCATCCCTCTATTACTCTGAAGCCACCCCACAAGTCATGCCCACCAGCCAATCAGGAGTGAGTATGCAAATTAACCCAACTAAGATAGTGGCAGCCACAGAGCTGGAGGGAGCCAAGCTTCCCACCTTCCCACAGAGGCTTGTGTTGCCTCTGGCAATGGAAGAGTCAAGCTTCCCACCTGTCCTGGCTGGCCCTGGGCTCTGCTAAAGGCTACAAATTTTCAATTGTAGAAGATAAATCAATCTCCAGATACCTGCTTCCAGCCAGGGGCGCTGAAAAAAGAAGAAAGAAAGAAAAAAGAGGCTGGGAGCTTGGGTCACCAGGGACTGTGGCCAGCCTGAAAATGGCTCTCGGTCCCTCACTTAGGCTGGCCAGGCACCCCAGCGGAGTCCCCACCCTGATCTGAGACACCCTTCAGGGCAAACCCAGCCTGCCCTCACCCATGCATCAGGCCTCTATCCTATATAATAAAAGGGTAATATGCAAATTGACCCTAACAGCAGAACCACTGAGAATGACTGGTCACTATGACACACACTGACCACCACTCAATGCAGACACTCAATGCAGGAGCTGCTTCCTGGTGGTCAGTGCACTCCATAGGGGGAGCTCTGCTCAGCCACAAGCCAGGCTAATGGCTGGCAGCACAGTGGTGATGACGGAAGCCTCTCTCGCCTCCTCAGCAGTGCTAAGGATGTCCAACTGCAGCTTAGGCCTGCTCCCGGCTAGCAAGTGGACATCCCTTGAGGGCTCCTGGGCTGCGAGAGGGATGTCTGACTGCCAGCTTAGGCCCAATTGCCCAGGGAGCAGTCGCAAGCCAGCAGGTGGACATTGACCAAGGGTTCCCAGATTGTAAGAGGGCACAAGCCGGACTGATGGATCCCTCTGAGTGCACAAATTTTTGTGCACTGGGTCTCTAGTCTATATTATAAAAGGCCTGTGGCTATAACGCTGTAGCACCATAATGACATAACGCCATAACAAGCAATGGCTGGACTCACCAGGAGGTGCATTGATGGGTTTCATGGCGCAGCAGTCTCTGGGGTCCTGCAGAGGCACTGCGGAGTCTGGGGTCCCACCATGCTATAGGACTCTGGGACTCTCCTGCTGCACCACAGGACTCTGGGTTCTGGATCTTGTGCAATTTCACGGCTGGATCCCTAGCAGAAAAGAAAAAAGATATGGAAGCAACCTAAATGCACATTACCAATTGAAGAAGCCAATCTGAGAAGACTATGTGATGCATGATTCAATTATACTACATTCTAGAAAAGGCAAAACTATGGAAATAATTTTTTAAATTTCAGTGGTTGCCAGAGGGTGGGAAAAGAGGGTAGATAGGCCAAAAGAACACAAAAGATTTTTAGGTCAGTGAAACAACTCTGTATGACTCTACTGGTGGAAACATGTCTTTGCACATTTGTCACAACACCTAGAATATACCCGAATGTAAACAGTGGGCTTTGGAGACAATGATATATAGGGTCATAGACTGTAACAAGTGTTCTCTGCTGGTATATTTGGGCATAGGGGATATATAGAAACTCTTTGTGCATACCACCCAATTTTACTATAAACCTAAAACTGCTCTAAAAATATTTCTTTAAAAAATAAATGTATTAGTGACTGGTAGGAAGGTTTCTACAATTTTAATATTTTTAAGCTCAGTTGTGAATCCACAAATATTATATAACTAGAGGCCTGGTGCACAAAAGTTTGTGCACTCAGGAGGGTCCCTCAGCCTGGCCTGTGCCCTCTTGCAGTCTGGGACTCCTCAGCAGACATCCACCTGCTGGCTTCGACCTGCTCTCTGGAGGATTGGGCTTAAGCTGGCAGTCACACATCCCTCTGGCAACCCGGGAGCCCTCAGGGGATGTCCACTTGCCAATGGGGAGCAGGCCTAAGCTGCAGTCGGACATCCTTAGTGCTGCTGAGGAGGCAGGAGAGGCTCCCAACACCACCACTGTGCTGGCAGCTGGTAGCCTGGCTTGTGGCTGAGCAGAGCTCCCCCTGTGGGAGTGCATTGACCACTAGGGGGCAGCTCCTGCATTGAGTGTCTGTCCCCTGGTGGTCAGTGTGTGTCATAGTGACCAGTTATTCCCAGTGGTTCTGCTGTTAGGGTCAATTTGCATATTACCCTTTTATTATATAGGATAGAGGCCTGGTGTATGGATAGGGGCTGGCTGTTTTGCCCTAAAAGGTGTCTTGGGTCAGGGTGGAGTTCCCGCTGGATTGCCTGGCCATCCTGGGTGAGGGTCTGATGGCTGTTTGCAGGCTGGCCACAACCCCCCAGTGACCCAAGCTCCCAGTGAGACTGGCTGGAAGCAGGTATCTGGGATTTATTTATCTTCTATAATGGAAACTTGATTACATTGAGTGGAGGCCACAGTCGGCTAGAGCAGGCAGGAAGCTTGGCTTCCTCCATCACTGGAGCAAGCCTCCTGCTTGCTCCAGCTCTGTGGCTGCTGGCTGCCATCTTGGTTGGGTTAATATGCATATAGTTGCTCTGATCGGCTGGTGAGTGTGGCTTGGGGTATAGCGGAGTGACACCAATTTGCATGTTTCTCTTTTATTAGATTGGATTATTTATGCTTTTTTGCTTACCTGAAATATTTAATAAAATATTTTAAAAGATATTCAGCTCATGCTTTGTTTGTTTGTTTGTTTGTTTGTTTGTGTGTGTTTTTTGGCTCTCTGCTGTCAACTTTCTTTGAGTGATTCAATTTCAACTCTTCTGCTTGTGTATCACATTCTATCAAAATCTCGGGATCATAGAACTTATTTGAGAAAAGGAAACATTAACTATTGATTACAGCTTCTAAGGATGTTGATATTCTTTATTTCCAGAAATGTATTTTCAGATTTATAATACAACATAATTATTCTGACATCAATTATTGAAGGCGATCTTAGTGAATTTCAAATGATAAATCTGATGTGCAAAATAAGTTTTCAATAACTGATTATTCAGCAAGCTAGTTTCTTGTTTATTAAGAAGTGAGTTATACCTAAAACAGTTGCTCCAATTTAGTTAAAACAAAACTATAGGAAATTAATTACAGGATGTATAATATTCTAGTTATTTTTTTCATCTGTATACTATATTTTCTTTTTTTTAAATTTTGTTTTATTGCTGAAAGTATTACAAAGAGTATTACATAAGTCTCCATTTTTTTTCCCCCTTTACCTTCCCCAGGCCGTATACTATATTTTCTATGTGACTTGGATTTCTTTGAGCATTATTACTTAAGAAAAATTAATATAAATTGATTAGCAATGGAATAGGTAAAATTCCATTTTATCATAGAAATACTGAAGGCTACTATGTTTGTCTTTTGCATACCCTGCCCAGAAGCTAATCTTTGAACTTCCAAGGACAGTGTCTGGGTCAACCATGTAGTCAGATGTTTGTTGAATGCCTGAATAAATGAGTGCATGAGTGAAGCTTACTGTTGTACGTTTTTTAAAAATTCATTTGCCTTGTTTTTACAGCACCATAATCACAACTTATGTATAGTTCAATACATTATTCATTTGATTATTTTATATATTTCAGCATTTCCTTGTTTCTACATACTATTTTTAGACGATTTTTTGCATTCACGTTGCCTAACTTTTTAACAACTGTATGAAGATCTTGCTGTCTGTTTATCAATTTTGGACATGACTTTAGATGTGGGTGAGCTTCACCTAATTTCTAGGGCTCTGCCAATTACAGACAGAAATGGCCCGAGACAGAAATTTGTAAATGCCAATAAAATGATTCTGGTTTTGCAGATGTTTAAATTTATCTGTAAGAAAATTGACTGTGAATACATGTCTCCAAGTAAAAGGATGAAAGCTGCTTTTAAAAGAGGGGGAAAAAAAGACACTCTGAATCTTTATCGTAAATTATACACCATACAAAATCAGTCCAAATTGTTCAAACCCTTGGACACTCGCAGTGTCATTATGCTCCCTGCTCGCAGTACTGTGTAATTATCCCAGTTAACAGCAGTTTGCGAGCGAGCAAGGCTCTCCCGAGAAGAGACGCGAGGCTTATAGAACTAAAATCGGTACAGATGTGGGTCCCTGTTTTTGTTCTCTGACTCTGCATGTGAAAAACAACCACTTAATTCCAGACTTCTTTCATTTCACCCAGTTAAGATGTTAAGCTAGATGGATCAAGTGGTTGCCTGGTAAGTAAGAATTTCAACAGTGAGCTGTCAGGCAGAAGGCTATATGTGTCTCAAATGCTAAATTCGCTTAATGGGAATAGATATGAATATTCTTTGTTAATGAAGAAAATTTATTCCATTGCATCTTGTTCCTTTCTCAACATGGGAAAATTATTCTTAAAAATATGTTAGATTTTGTTGACACTTTATTGTAATTTATTACGTATATAATTTCAGAGAAAATTAAGGTTGGGGGGGGGCAAGCTAAAGGGAAAATGGATAAGAACTAGGTAAGTCTGCAGCCACATCCCTGCCTGTAAAAAGAAATGAGAACTTAAAACAGTGCTTGGTTTTAAGGGCCTAAAAATAAAATGAGTGACACTGGTTTTGGTAGCACTAATGCTGTTGGTTACCCCCTTGCCCTCGCTTTTTCACTGATGGAGAGAAGAATTGGGGTGTTGGGAAGGCAGGTATCGAGAGGAGTATGTGAAATCCTTTCCCAGGACATAATCCTCACTCTTCTGGAAGCTCCTCTGGGTCTTATAAATCACTCTTCACTCTTAATTGTGTCGATTAACAGTGCCCTGCGTAAGCCACAGGGGCCAAGCGGAGAAGGCAGAGAAGGAGGCAAGGACCGGCCAATTCTCTTGACATAACGGAGACTAACCGAAATTACACACTTTATTATAACAGCATCACTAACCTACTATCATTGCAGCTGATCCATTCCTCTCATAACCAGGAGAATCCTGGGAGTCAGCCTGAAAGGGACACGGCTCCTCATTTTCTATCATTTCGTTTGACACATTCTGCCTTAAACATAATAGCAAGTTAAGAGTCTGTGGCATTTTAATCCATCTCCAAAGGGTTGCTCTTTTAAACCCAGCCAGGATCAATGTGACCAGAATTCATGGACATGGAAACACAGTGAAAAAGGGATTGTTAGGAATGAAGCTGCCTTTTCCCTGAGCCTATTTCTGCCTTACTCGGTGGTAACTGGAGCTGAGTTTGAGGCAGTGACCTAGATAATCCAGGCAAACCACCCATTTTTGCCTGGAGTGTCAGGAAAATTGCTCTAATTCCCCACTTTGCTTTGATAGTGGAAGCGCAGTCAGTTTTCTTCAGTGTCCTGTGAGGCTCTGAGCTGTTCTCAGTCCACAGGATGGGGCTGAGCGTGTCAGTGGGGGCTCATGCTCTGCAGCTCCGGCTTTGATTGCTATTGAACTGGATGGGACTGAAATCATAATTCCGCTGAACTCAGGGGAGCCGTATGGCCTTACCACACAGTACGATCACTTGTGTCCTTTAAAATGATGCTGTGTGAATAGCAATAACTGGATGCGTCAGTTCCTGGCCATTCTTTGTTATTTCATTCACGTTATAGATAATTACTAAGTGTTTATTACCTCCATGACAGTCCACAGTGACAGGATGTGCACGGCTGTAGTAGAAATTGGTCATCCAGCCCCGGAGCACTTTTCATGTGTTTGGGAAATTTTCCAAACGGTTTGCTCCCTGTTCCTGTCTGGGGGAATCCATTTACTCACTTGTCCAGCCTCACTCTTTAGTTATGATACAGGCGAGATTTGGAAGAGGAAGGTAGTGAGACAAAGAACAAAGCGTTGTGTGCACAGAGGCAGCTCTCATTTCCAGAGCAGCAGAGGGTGGAGAAGTACCTTTTGTGGCCAACATTGTGAGCTGGCAGAAGCTGCAGGGTCTCCGGGTAGGGAAGCTGCAGTAATGTCTCAACTGAACTAGTTCTACCGTGTGTTCTGGGTCATTCGTTTCGGCTGTGCAGCCTCTGTAAATGTTTCCTGCGACACAAAGGATGCATAGGCTACCTAATATAATTTAATATATACATTTTTCCTGAATAAATTATGTAGAGTTGGTTTCCCTTATTTGAGACTAAATGGTTCAATGGGGAGCTCAGAACAGAGTGGTGAGTTTTACTGAGGTAAGAAGGGTGTCATGAATGCAATTACATGGGAGGCCTCCCTTGAGCTGATTCAAAAGATGCTTCCCCATCCCTTCCAGTTTGACCAGGATTGCCTGGACATATACACATTTGATTTTTTGAATAAAGGCTGATTGGAACACAGGTACATACAAGAATGGATAAATAGATGTCAAAATCTCTAATTTCAATTACGAAGTATAGTGCTTTGGTAAGTTTGAAAATGCAAGGATTGAACATTTAAAAACTGGGCATTTGGTTCCCCTTATTTAGTCAGAGTAATTAATACAATGGTCAGGCCCTCAAATCTCAGCGGTTTAATGCAATAGAAGTTTAATTTTCTATTCTTGTGGGGTCCCTCTCTAAGAAAATTCTCATTCAAGAAGGGACACCGGCCACATCATTCAGAACATGTGGCCTGCAAAGTCACTCAGGGGGAGTTAAGGAGGAAAGGACAGAATATCTTTTAACTGCGTAAGATCAGTGAGATCAGAAATTACTTCCTTTCTACTATCTTTGCCAGGTTTGCTTTCTTATTTCCCACATAATTTTCAGGAAGGTTGGGAAATATAGAGAAGCCTCAAAAGTCCCTGCCAATCTATGCTTTGGTTATTCAATAGTCAGTCACTCTTTTTCCACACACAGAACACACACACACACACACACACACACACACACACACACACACACCCCTTCCTAAGGGGGAGAGCGCAAAGTCTATTGATTTTTAAATTCTGATGAAGGTATATTGACAACACAGATAAGGAGGTTTTTCAGATCAAAACATATTTTTCAGAATATAAGATGTCATTAATTGTAATGCTTTGTGACTTCGGGCATTTTTTCATATGCCTCTTGGCCATCTGTATAACCTCTTTGGAGAAGTGTCTATTTAGGTCTTTTGTCCATTTCTTTTAAATTAGATTATTTGTCTTCCTTTTGTTAAGTTGTATGAGTTCCTTACATATTTTAGAAATTAACTCCTTATGAGATGTATCATTGGCAAATATGTTCTCCCATACAGTGGGCTCCCTTTTCATTTTGTTGATAGTTTATTTTTCTGTGCAGAAGCTTTTTATTTTGATGTAGCCCCATTTGTTTATTCTCTCCTTAGTTTCCTTTACCCTAGGAGATGTTTGGGTAAGCATATTGCTACAAGCAATGTCCAAGATTTTGCTGCCTAAAATTTTTATGGTTTCCTGAGTTACATTTAGATCTTCTATCCATTTTGAGTTTATTCTGTGTATGGTGTAAGTAATGCTCAAAGTCACTAATCATCAGAGAGATGCAAATTAAAACAACAATAAGGTATCACCTCACACCTGCCAGAATGGCTACCATTAATAAATCAGCTTGCAAGGATGTGGAAAAAAAGAAACCTTAGTACACTGCTGGTGGGAATGCAGACTGGGGCAGCCACTATGGAAAACAATATGGAGTTTCCTCAAAAAATTAAAAATGGAGCTTCCGTTTTATTCAATGGTCCCACTTCTAGGAGTATATCTTAAGAATCCTGAAATAATAATCAAGGAGAATATATGCACCCCTATATTCATGGCAGCACAATTTACAATAGCTAATATCTGAAAACAGCCTGAGTACCCATCAGTATATGAGTGGATAAAGAAACTATGGTACATTTACACCATGGAATACTATGCAGTTGTAAAAAAAAAAAAGATCTCTTACCCTTTGAGACAGCATGGAGGGACCTAGAGAGTAGTATTATGCTAAGCAAACTAATTCAATCAGAGAAAGAAAATTATCACATGACCTCACTCATATGTGAAATCTACTGAACAAATTAAACTGATAAACAAAATAGATCCAGAGACTTAGAAGCATAGAACAGACTACAGAATCTCAGAGGGAAGGGGGAGGGGAGGGTGGGAAGAGATTAATGAAAGAACTTATATGCATAACCCATGGATACAGACATAGTGTGGTGATAGTTGGGTGGGGGGTATGGGGTGCAGGGGGGCCAGGGAGGAAAAGAGGAATATCTGCTATACTTTCAACAATAAAGATAAATTTTAAATTTTTTAAAAAATTGTGAAGTTTTGTACCACATAAAGTCTCTCTTCTTTGCAACTCTACTGGTCCAGGAATGTGCACTCACTCGTAATTGTTTTGTGTGATAAAGAGAAGTGGGGGTAGGAGAGTGTATGCTTTCACTCAGTTGCCATATATACATATCTGTAGACAAATGCAGGGGGACCACACACAGGACATATGAAGAAATTTGATGTGGCACAGGATATTTACTTCTGACTACAGCAATTAATCACTCAGGACAGCCAAGTTAGCCTAGCTAAGGGGTACAAATAAACGGGGACCTGAAAATAAGAAAAGATGGGAGGAAAGAAACTGAAAAGCTTTGTGACTTCCTGGCATTGGGTGAAAAACTCTAATCAAAGTATTCACTAAATAGAATATAGAAAGGCCTCTTTGCTCTCTGAGCCCTTCCCACCTGGACACTGGCTTGGAGAACATGGTTAAGGGAGTGCATAGCCACTGAGCAGTTTTTCAACCAATACAACGTGAGACGTAAGATTCAATGTTCTAGAACTTATCAAAATATCAAGTCATTTGATTGATGGCATACATTAATTTTCAATTGTTCAGGAGTTCAAAGCAATAGAAAAACATCTCAGTTTATTGTTGAGGGGGAAAAAAGTAACTTTACACGTATTTTTAAAGATAAATAGTACTTACATGTTTTTAATTTGTACTCATTCAACAATATTTAGAGGAACTTGCTTGCCATTCAAATACCTATTAACCTCTGTTCCGGGATTGTTTATTTAATGAAAAATGCAATCTAAATAAAGAGATTGTGTCCACTACAGAGATTTTTAACTCTTGAGAAGCTTACTCTAAAGTTTAAAATTAAAATCCCAAATGTCTTCAGTGAAATGAACACTCGGATAAGCTAAACAAATCTACACAAATTTAATATGTTTTTTTCTAATCATTGACTTTGATTGTCTGAATAACCCAAATGTCTCCTGGATTAGTAGGACAATTCCTTTACCCAGTTTGTCACCCTGAATCTTATCTACTTGTCTACTTACCAGTGCTTATGCATATTAGTAATCAGAGGTTAAATCTTATAAAAACCCATATTTCTATTAACTCAAAGCCATTTTTTCTTTCGTTTGAAGAATTAATATTTTCATTTTTATTCTGTAGAAATGCACTTAACACCTGTTTCTTTCTCAGTCTAACTACAAAACAAATATATCGTTAGGATCAATTTTCTGATGTACTTGAATAAAGAATCAGGCTGTTGTTTCAAATGAATTATAATAACATAGAACCAACTTGTGCCTAATATAAAATAATGGAGGGACACACACACACACACAACATTGAAAAGGAAGATAAAATGATATTCTCTTAAAATTGCTAGCAGCTAGGTCTCCAGAATAGGGTTAATTTTAAAGTATGAGAATAACAAAATCCTCATTTTATGTTGCACCAATAAGTGGAGTTGGTGGAATGGTAGTGTCTATCAATTTTTTCTTTCTGGCTTAACAGGAGGGTGGAGCCTGGGTGCTGTTCACAGCTGATCTGATCTTGTCTCATCTCCGGGTGGCCCTCAGTCATGCAATTGATGTTATCACCAGAGCATCCCAGACTTTTGCATTGCAACCTCTGCATCTACACTGTGCCAAACCGACCAGCTTTATGCAGACCGGTGGGTACTTAGCTGGGGCATCTGGAAGGACCAGGATTCCTCCCTAGCAAAGAAGTCCCAGAGCTGTCCCCATTCTCTAAGCCCTGAGATGAGGCAGATCCACCCCCAACCAATGGCCTTTCTCTGCTGCTGTTTTTCCTGATTGCTTTTTCTCTCCCGTGTGTAGGCACTGGGGGATGGGAGTGGGGGTCTGGTGCTTCCTTTCTTTCCCTACAAACTAAGAACAATCGCCCACTGTCAGTAGGGGTGACATATTTCCTTCCCCTCCCATGAGAGGCATATGTCCATCTGCAGCAGCCAGGTTGCCCTTTAGAAACAACTGCTGTTTCTATTTCCCAGCAGACTCCACGGCTGCTTGAGTCTGTGTTTATCTGAATCTTGATTTTTTAAATGTCCTCTGAGTAACTGATTATTCTGTGATGACACTGAGTTTTTTGTTTCTTTTTCCACTGCCACATTTATGTAAGCATTATTTCCAAGAGTTTCTAAAATAGCTCTAATTTCATTTTCAACTATTAATAGATACCAGTGAATTATTAATGATCATTTTTCAAAGGTTACATTTGTCTAAGATTTTTGGGTTGTTTACCTAAAAAATAGGATTCAACAACTCCTCTTCAAAAATATTTTATAAGGGCCATTTATGATAATAATGTTCATTGTTGTAAAATCCTTATTTTTCTACTTTTACATACATTTTCGAAGAATGCAATACATTAAAATATAATTTAGAAATATTTTTGTTTCTGATAATCTTATATGAAAAAATGTCAGTTGTTCTATCTTAAAGTTCTTATTAAGAACCAAATTGGCATAAGAAAAAAACCCAAAACAGGCTAATAAAATCTTTCCAATATTTTCATTTAATGAGGTAATCTTTAAGTTCTCCTAGAAACTTTTATTTCTAGATTTTATTCCAGTAATCAGTTAGCAATGAAATACAAACAAACAAAAAATACTCCTGCAACTAGAAATCTCTGGGTCCCACTCTAGAAAAGGGAAGTCACTAGATAAAAAGTACTGAGTGTTAACATGAAGTGGTTGAACTTAATTCTTATCACTAAGATTATTTTAAACTAGAGACCCAATGCATGAAATTCATGCAAGGGGCTCAGCCCTTGCAGCCCTGGTTTCATCCAGAAAGTCGCCAGAAGGTCATTCAGCTGTCTGGTCTAATCAGCATATTAGGCTTTTATTATTATAGATGATGGTAACTTTTATAGAACAACCACACTGCAAGACATTGAAAATGAATAACTGCAATTAATCATCACCCTTCTTAAAACTGTGAAGGGAGAGAAATGTATTTTGTATTTTTAAATTATTTAGAAGCAAAATTTCTTTTCATATGATCAATAAATATTTCCACATTTTAATGTATTTTTGCTATAGTTGATTAATTCCTTTTTGAAATATGTGTCCTTTTACATTGTCCAGGAAAAATCTCAGATGGCAAGAATTATCTTACTTTAATAGAGCAGCACTAAATGAGAATATTCTAATTGAACAGCTGTGAGTGCAGTGTCCACCTAAGGCTGGGGGCTCAGCCACACTCAATCATCCACAGCTCCAAACAGATCCACCCTCCCTTCACTTTGCCAGAAGGACTTTCAATTTATACTTGGAGATGCATCCATGTACCTAGTTTAATTGCATGCCTATCAAAATATGCTAATTTTGTCCTAGCCAGTTTTACTCAGTGGATAGAGTGTTGGCCTGCAGACTGAAAGGTCCCTGTTTGATTTAAGGTCAAGGGCACATACCCGGGTTGCAGGCTCGATTCCCAGGAGGCAGCCGATCAATGATTCTTTCTCATCCTTGATGTTTCTATCTCTCTCCCTCTCCCTTCCTCGCTGAAATCAATAAAAAAATATTTTTAAAAACATGTCAATTTTTCTTGCCGTTTTTCAGATGGAAGTTTAACTGGCTGTAGGACTTCTTTTAGAAATGCTGATCGATTGGGATAACACAAGTGGAATGAACATGCACTATTCCAACTGCGGTCTCATCAAGTAGTACTTTTTCTTAGAAATCCCTTCATATCAGTTGCCTCAGAAAGGGATGCTTGAAAATGGGTAAAAGACATGACCCTAGAAAAAGGGATTTGACTAATGAGGGTGATCATCAGGCAACAATTACCCAGGGCCTGTCCTTTCCTTTGCTTAAAGCCACGAAGATGAAGGAAATGCCTTCTATGTGAGCATCGCAGAGCAGAGGAACATTCCAGGATTCCATGACATTTGACACAAATTATACACATGCAATTGCATACACATATGTGCATACATATACATAGAGGCTGCAGGGAATTGAAAGTCATTTAGTAAGTTGTGTTCTTAAAGAAATTATAGAGACAAAAGCCCCACATTGAGCTGCATAGAACTTGTATTCCATTCCAGCATTGTTTGCTGGGTGTGCAAACTTAGTTATGCAATGATTTAGTGACTTGTTGAGTTCCATTTCCTCAGGGGTCCAATGAAAACTTGGACTAGCTTATTCGTATAGTTTCTTCAGTTCCTAAAATCTTGTGAATCTGATAATGCTTTCTATTTGGGTCAGCCAGCTAAGTATCCCTTATATGAGAAAAGTTCTGAATAACTATGAGCAGATTCATATCCACTGAGGATACACATAAAGCCAAATATAAACCCTCTAAAAATTTTTTTCATATTTTTTATTCTTAAAGACGGTAATAATAACTAAGGATTTTTGAGACAAACTTTCTGACAACTATCATTTGTAGAATGTAAACCTCAATTTTGTTTAATGATGAGGTAGTTGCAGAGAGACCAGCAATTAATATTAAGCAATGATAATAGCTACCATTTGAAACTATCTATAAAGAGCATATATACCTACTGATGCATGTATGATCTAGGAGGCATGGACAAAAAAATAAAAAAAGGAGGGTTTGAGAATTAGGCTGACACATTTTTGAAGTGCTTAATTCATATTTTTAAATGCTATTTCTATTCTAAATGGAGCCAGTTTTGATGATTGGTAAACACCAAAACTAGTCCCTTTAGTATTTTCCTGAGTTAAAATTTTCTTTGACATCAAAAATCTGATGAACAGAATAAACTGGTGAATAGAATAGAATCAGAGGCATAGAAAGGGAGTGGACTGACAATTTTCGGGGGTTAAGGGGGTTGGGAGGTGCGTGAAGAGAATGGACAATAATCGTACACCTATGGATGAGGACAGTGGGGGGGCAAGGACAGAAGGTGGGGTGGGAACTGGGAGGAGGGGAGCTATGGGGGAAAAAAGAGGAACAACTGTAATAATCTGAACAATAAAGATAAAAAAAGCAGATAATTATTTTAAGTAGATGAAGCATACTCATGCATATAACTGACATGGACTTAATCAAGCTAGGAGGTCTAGAATATTTTCATCACCAACAAGAATATCTGCAATTTCTTTTACCAGTTCAGGATTAGGAGTATATTTTCAGGTCCTTCATTTGTACTCTTTGCCTGAGGGTAGTTAATTCAGGCCTATTCTTTGTCAAGTATTAGAGGAATTCTCTCATCTCTCACTCAGAATGGAAGATCCTTGACACAAGACATTTTGGGAAATTCTCAGACTGAAAGAGAAAGATCATTATCTCGATGCCTTGCTGTCACAATCTCTGACCCTTTATTCATGCTAAATGACTTTTCAACTCTTTCAGGAAGAGATTTTAATTAATCTCTATTTTGGTTTATTGATTTAATGATTGGTATTTTCCTGAAAAGGTAAGAAGCTCAGTGATACATGTTCTGTAAGTTTAGTTCACCATTGCAGCAAATGTGAAGTGTTTTGTGTGGGTGTCTCCTCAGGATGTAATGCATGGGTTTAGTAATGTTTGCAAATCCAATTAGGCCTATACATCTCAAAAATGACTTCCCTTTGGTGCTTTAATGTAGAGAGAATTCAATTTCACAATAGGACTATGAAATGATAACCCAGACAAATTCTGTCTTCATTCATTGAAATGATAGCTACAAGCTTCAGGTATCCTAATATTTTTAGTTGAGCTAAATTTAGTTCCATGATGAACAAAAAATCTCCATATTTTAAATTTCTTTAGTGCTGATTTATTTTAATATGTACACATATCACAATTGTATAAAAAGTGATCACATTATCTTAATCATGAGTTTAACATGGCTTAAATAATTCTTGAGAAGTTTTCCATTGCAAAAAATCTGTTGGTTTTCACATAAACAATAAGATAATTTCTTCCCAAAGATTTTTCTAGGCTTTTAGAATGTAAGCATTTTATTTTGGTTATATAACAATGACAAGAAATATTTATAGTATAATATAATTGTATTTCTTAATATATTAACTCTATTTCTAGCAAACACTTAAGTGAGTTGTTTTTTGATTAAATGAGTATTTGATTGTTATTTAAAGAAAATGAGCATTTAAAACAAATACCTAAACTAATAAAAACGTAATATTGAAATTGACTGTTTATTCAGGATGCCTAAGCCACGCCCACCAGCCAATCAGAGTGGCTGTATGCAAATTAACCTGGCCAAGATGGAGGTTGGCAGGGCGGCTCTGCACTGAGAGCCTCCGCGGCCAGCACAGCTGTGCCAGGTATGTCAGCTTAGTGGCTGGGGTTCCAGCTCGGGGCCTCCTCGGGGCATCCCGGAGTGCCCGTCCCAGGTCCACTGCCTGGCTCCGCCCTCTGGGGGCCTCCACCAGGCGTGCAGGAGAATGGGGGCCTCCTCAGGGCATGCAGGAGCAGCTGCCCTGGGTCTGCTGCCTAACTCCACCCCAGGGGCCTCCTCTAGGGCATGCAGGAGCGTCTACTGCACCGTGTGGAGCATCCAAAGCCAGTCCGCTGCCCGGCTCCACCCTGGGTATGTTCGCTCAGCAGCAAGGCCTCACCAAGGGATCCTGCACCAGCGTCTGCCCCTGGCTCACCACCCAGCTCTCACCAAGTGTGTCCCCTCAGCGGTGGTACATCTACACAATGGAATACTATGCTGCTGTAAAAAGGAAGAAGTTCTTAGCATTTGCAGGAGTATGGATGGAGCTGGAGAACATAATCCTAAGTGAAATAAGCCAGTCAATGAAAGAAAAATACCACATGTCCTCACTCATCTATGGATAATAATAACCATTATAAACTGGTGAACAAAAATAGATTCAGAGG
>PVJC01019024.1:0-30691 GCA_004026665.1 Murina feae
GGCGTCGGGCGGGGGGGGGGAGGGTTGGGGGATGGGGGGGCCCGAGGGCCAGCCCGACTGGAAAACAGGTGTCGCAGACGCAGCAAACACCAAACGCGGGGGCCGAGGCGTGCACGAACGCTCCCGGACACCCGCACACTGACCACGCGCTCGCCCCGCACGGGGACACGCGAGCACGCACACCCGGGAGAGGGCTGCTGCGGGCGGGGGTCGCGCACCCCCCGGAGCGGGGCAGGGACACAAAGCGGGGGGGTCGGCCAACCGGCCGGGGGCGCCCACGCCGTCGCTGGGAAGAACCCGCCCGAACTCGAAAGGGCTGGAGGCGACCCGCGGGCGCGTGCGTGCGCGCTCCGGCCGCAGGACCCCTCGCCCAGCAGCGGTGTCACCCCCAAGACGAGGGTGCGCGGGCGGCCGCGGGATGCGCACGCAAAGGGGGCTACTCCCTCCTCGCACCGATGCCCCGAGGGGCCCACGCCTGCGGAAGGGGGACCCCAGACAAAAGGGACACACCCACTGGGGCCGACAAAGGCGGCCACACCCCCAGCGCACCGGCACCCCATCCCACGCACCCCATCCCACGCAGACACGCCGCGGGCACCACAGCGAGCGACGCGCACACACCCACACTCACCACACACCCACGGAGAGGGCCTGGAGGACCCCTCTTCCCGGGCATCTCGGCTTCTGTGCGACAAGGTGGTACATCCAGGAATCCTGCCGCGCGCCAGCTGTGTACACACCCGGGCCCGCCGACCGCAAGGCTCGGTCGCGGGCCGCCGACGCCACCGCTGCCGCCTGCGGCCCTCCACGTCAGCCAGCGCGAGCGGCAGCTGGCAGCGGCGCGGGCGGCAGCGCGTCACGTGGGCGGCAGCGCACATGCGCAGTCGCTCCGCCCCGCCCCCTCCCCCGCGGCGGCGGCGGCGGCGAGCGAGCGAGCGATCCCGCGGGACCCCGCGCTAGAGAGCTCCGGCCGGACCAGGCTCGCGGTGCGCCTGCGCCGGGACGGGAGGCGCCGTCGCCCCTCGGCGGCTCGCTCGGCTTTTCCTCTCTCGCCGCTGCGGCTGCCGGGCCGGCGCTTGCGCAGGGGACTCGTCGCTGAGTGGCCGAGCTGTTGGGCGGGGCCCAAGTGGGCGCTCGAAGGAGTCCGGGTCGAGGACCACCTTGACCTCGTAGGTGAAACAGTAGCTTGCCTCCCCCCCCCCACACCCCCAATGGCAGGTGCTCGGACCCGGGCGCTGCGGCCCGGACCCGGGGAGGCCGCGCCCGGCCCAGCTCTTCCCTTTCCGCAGAGAGAAGCCTGCAGATTGCTGGGGCGCCTTCCCATTCCCCCCACCCCCCCGACCTCGGGCCCCCGCGCTCCACTGCAGGCTGTGCGCGTGCACGGAGGTCTGGCAGCCGGTGTGCGCGCGCTGGGCAGGCGTGGGTGCTGGTGCGCGCGCGTGCAAGCGGGCGTGTGTTGGGGGTGTGTGCGCGGAATAGCCTTTCGCAGTGGTTTAGGCTGGAAAAAACCACAACACTGCAGAGGCTGCGCCCGTGGCGCGTGGCAGAGCGATGAGGTTATAGCAGCCCCATGAGGGGAGTACGTCGCTGATGGTGATTGTGTTTCCTTCCCCCAGATTGCCTCAAAGGGAAAATGGTGGAAAATTCACCGTCGCCATTGCCAGAGAGAGCGATTTATGGCTTCGTTCTCTTCTTAAGCTCCCAGTTTGGCTTCAGTAAGTACTTTCCCGGTGGATGGCCGCGGGCCTGCCTCTGGTGTTCAAGGTCAGGGAAATGACTGCCTTTGTCGTTAGAGTGCTCACATGAGCTGGGGTTCCTTCTGCCTGTGTCTCTTTTTAAGAAGAAGGGGACTCGGGTTTGTTCCGAGGGTTCTATGAGCCAGGCAGTACCCGGAAAGGTTTCATCTCCACCGCTGTTGGTACAGCACCAGGGAGGGTTGCACAGTGGATGGAACCTGGGGCTTGTGGTCATGGTCTCCGGGACAAGACAAGCCGATCTACCTTTAACACTCCGTGTGGTCAGTGCCCTGGGAGCCCAGGGAGAGACGTGAAACAGACGAGGAAATCGGTTGGCCTTCTTCCCAAGCGCAGGAGGAGGAAAGTGAGAAGCCTTGGCTGAGGCCGAGGCCGAGACTCCTGTGCCGCCATGGCAGCGGGGGGCGTGAAGGGAATGAATGAGGCTGCAGGAGGCAGGGGCGTCTCGATCCTGGGTCTCCCTCAATCCCTGTTGAGAACCCATTGCGCAGGTAAGAGAAACTGATGCTCACAGAGACACCAAAGCCAGAGTCACACCCCAGGCCCCACAGCTCTCCCCAGAAGGAGCTGGGAGTTAAAGGGAGTGAGAGGGAAAGAATTGGGTACTCATAACCCAACTTTTTGGAATGTTGTGGGAACTAGGAACGTGGGGGGTGTGAACCTGAACTGCATCAGCCAAGGTGGGTGGAGAAGTGGACGGAGTGAAGTCACAACTTGGGTTCAGAGCTTGGCTCTCCCTCGGATTAGCTGTGTGACCCGAGACTGTTTACTTAACTTCTTTAGCCTTCAGGTTCTTCAGGTGGAAGACACTGGTGACAGTGTCCATTCAGTGCTTATCATTCCCAAGACAGGCCTTTGGGGTGGATATTATCATCCTCATTTTACTGATGAGAATGCTGAGAGTCCGTAAAAAATAGAGCTAGAGCCCTAGCTGGTGTGGCTCAGTGGCTAGAGCGTCGGACTGCAGACGGAAGGGTCCCAGGTTCGATTCCAGTCAAGGGCGCATGCCCAGGCTGTGGGCTCAGGAGGCAGCCAGTCCATGATTCTTATCACAGATGTTTCTATCTCTCCCTCTCCCTCCCCCTCTGAATCAATAAAGAATATATATTTTTAAAAAAATAGAGCTAGTATGTGAACCCAGACACCAGGTGGACTTCACTTTGCTGCCTCTCATGGCCTGTTGGAGCCCCTCTTCAGAGAATCTGCTCCCACCAGGAATCGAACCATAACCTTCGGGTTCACAGGTCAACGCTAACCACTGAGCCACGCCAGCTGGGTTCCTGTCACTTTTTTACCACAATAACCAAGATATAAGGTAATTGTGATAACAAGAGTGATGCAAATAAGGAACTAGGAGAATGGAAAGGGGGAAACACTCATTGCTGAGTGAACTGGGGAGGCTTTACGGGAGCTTTCTGTTTCATGTGACCCTGGGAGATGCGATGCAAGCTCACTGGCCTTTTCTCCCCTCCTTACAGTCCTGTACCTCGTGTGGGCTTTTGTTCCTGAGTCTTGGCTGAATGCCTTAAGCTTGACCTATTGGCCTCAAAAGTAAGTTTAATATGTTGCTTAAATAAAATAAGTATATTTATGCTGTTTTGGAGGATAAAATTTTTTAAGACTACTCAAATTTTAAATACTCGTTTAAGATCCGTAAATAGTCATTACTGATATATCTCCCCTTAAAAATGAGATGTTAAATGTGTGTTTGTCTTCGTTTCCTCCCAACACCTTGCTAAAGTAACTGCGTAGGGGGAAAGGATGTTTTTTTAAGGTGACAAGTAATGGGATAGCAAGTAAGAAGCATCAACAGAATTTTGGAGTTGTACACAGGTGAGAGGTGACTGGCTTAGTCTCCACTTCTTCACATTGCTGAAGTAGAGAAGCAGCAAGAGCATCTGCCCTAGAATTCCAGACAGGCTAGGACTTGCACGTACAGACACCTCTTTAATGTGGTCGCTCTGGACTGATCTGAAAACAGTGTTAAAGGCACACAAGACCCCCAGATCCCCTCCTCACCTCTTAAGGCAAGGAGACGGGCCCTCCCGTCCCTGCAGAAGACAGTTTTACCCTCTGGAACATTGAATAAGAGTCTGTAGACATCAGGTCTGACCCTGGGAATGAGGCACCTCACTAAAGACAAGAAGGAGAATGGAAATCATTGCATTGCTGGGTAATAAGATGCCTCCAAGCACCTCTCCTCCCAGACTTGGGCTCCCAGGCTTGTGGCTGCCAGACTTATACCACCCTGCTCCTCCCAGCAAAACAGGAGGCTCCTCTCTAAGGAAGTTGAGCAGCTTACGGGGAAAACATCTGTAACCTCTGACATTTGGTGGTCCTCCAGTGAAGTGGCTTGGTCTCCTACAGTGAGACCCGCAGTTTGCCATCCTGGCCCACATACACACGGGGCTTCCAGTAACCTTGTTAGTACTTCATTTTTAAATGTGAGTGGACAGTCATAACGTACCATTTTAAAAAAATATATTTTATTGATTTTTTTACAGAGAGGCAGGGAGAGGGATAGAGAGTTAGAAACATCGATGAGAGAGAAACATCGATCAGCTACCTCCTGCACACCCCGTACTGGGGATGTGCCCGCAGCCAAGGTACATGCCCTTGACCGGAATCAAACCTGGGACCCTTCAGTCCACAGGTCGACGCTCTATCCACTGAGCCAAACCAGTTAGGGCTCATAACGTACCATTTTATAAAAGTCTCTAAAATGAAATACAAAAGGAAAAAAGGGAACTTGAAAGAAAGGGAGCTAATGGAAGGAACAGAAGAAAATCACCATGAAACAAGAATAGAATGCTATAAAAAATGGAATGTTTAAGAAATTACTACTGTTTTTAGAAACGTCTCTATAAATACAAGGCTAATATGCTAAGTGTTCGACCATCTGACTGGTCGCTATGACATGCACTGACCACCAGGGGGCAGATGCTAAACGCAGGAGCTGCTGTGATGCGCACTGGCCATTTACAGAGAAACAGCACCACAGATCTGGTGCCCACAAAGCAACACTGGGCTTCCCCCCAAGTAGGACACAGGGACACCCCATCAAATTGCAGCTGACACTGCCAAGATCCCATGGCGCAAAATGCAGCCCCCAGCCCAGCTCGGAAACAGTGGCTGTGGGCGCTGGGTAATGACATCACCTAGCAATGCCCAACTTCCTCTCCCTGGCAACTAGCCTCCTTGGAGTTTCTTCAGCCCAGGAATACGACTTGCTTTATAGCCAGGTGGAAGCATTTTACATTTTAACCAAAGATCTGTGAAGCATTTTCCTGTACCTCATCTCATTTGATTCTCACAGAAGTCCTGGAGTAGGTAGATAGGAGACTTAGTGGAATCCTATTTTCTTTTCATTAGCTGGAAAATAGAAATTTAGAAAACTTAGAACCTCGACTCGACTGAAAGAAATAAGAAATGGTGGCCCTTGAAAATGACTTCAGGTTTTCTAACTGCGCAGAATACAGTCAAACAGGGCTGCAGTTAAATATTTTACCCTTTGTTCTCCCTGCATGATGTACAATAATAATCTGTTTTGTGTTGATGTTTACTGCTATGTTGCTGACAATTACCTGAAAGAGAAGTTGGAGTGCTTCACTGGGCTGGGAAAATTTTAGCTAAATCAAAAAGCAGGTCTAATAAAGCAAGTTTATTCTATATCTACAAAAGGCTAAGCTGACTCATGCATGCGCAATAAATGTAATGCTCTCACTGGTGCCAATCACACGCGTGTGCTTCGATCTGTCATTGTCGGTCATGAATTTGGTTGATACTTCTATTATAGAGAAAGGGCGAATAGTGACATTAAAATATTTCTCCTAATTAATGTCTTTTCAATGTGCACGAATTCGTGCACCAGGCCACTAGTGTATATGTAACAGCCAAAATTGAAATTTTAATTGATGGGTTAAAAGATAAACCAAAGGTAATCTCCAAAAAGTAGGAAAAAGACAGCAAATGAAGAAGATGAGGAAAATGTAATGAGGTGAAAAAATCCTCACTCTTAGGAGTTCTAGAAAGGGAAAACAGTAGGAGAAAATGACTAAAGAAACAGTGCACACCCCGTTCGGACCTGCAGTCACTTGAGCTTGCTCTGCTGCATTGAGAGGCATGTTAGAGCCCTTCCTGTCGGAGAATCTGAGGGCTGAGTACTGATAGGAGCATGGAACATAAGCAAACAGACAAAAAGATGGCAGGCCTTGTAACT
Organism: Murina feae; assembly: GCA_004026665.1. Lineage (NCBI taxonomy): Eukaryota > Metazoa > Chordata > Mammalia > Chiroptera > Vespertilionidae > Murina > Murina feae. Next base: position 5,974 of record PVJC01019024.1, read on the forward strand.
GTTTGTCTTTTATGTACAGTACCTGTGTCACTTTAAATTTTAAAAGGTACGCTAACTTACTGATGGACTGACTCATAAGAAGAGTAGCTTTTGGGGAAGTCTGTTACCTACTGAGTTTTCTCATCTGCAGGTACTGGGCAGTTGCATTGCCCATCTACCTCCTCATTACTATAGTCATCGGGTATGTCCTCTTATTTGGAGTAAACATGATGAGCACCTCACCTCTCAACTCCATTCATACCGTCACAGGTAAATTTACACCAAGGGGATGTGCTGGGGGATGGAGGAGTGGGCTCTTAGTGCTTTTATGAAGAAAGGCAACCAAGAACAGGCTGCAAAAATGACACCTCCGCGTACCAAACTGGGCGACATAATACAGGGTTATTCTAGAGGCAGGTTTATGTGGGAAGTAGGTTCTGTTGAATGCCCTGTTCATAGCCTAGTCAACAGGTGCATTTGCCCATAAAACCACAAGTCTATAACATGTTCCTGGGCAGTTTTGCTGGCAGGAACTTCCTTAATCCTTGACAGGCAGTGTTGATGGAGGGTTACACACAGGCCCATGCAGAGCTTGTCCAGGAGGAGGGATTTGGTGGGGGGGGGGCATCCTCAGGATCACTGTGTACACCTAACCCCAGTAAGGGGTAGACAAGCCACAGCCTGTTTTTGCAGTTTTATTTTTTAAAGTTCTTTTTTTCAAATCTAAAGCTTAAAATAGGCAGACTAGTAAGCTTGCTGAGATTCTACAAAGTAAAGCATTTTTTTAAGTCTCCAGGTATGATTTTTTAACTTTTAAAGCCCTTGTGTACAAGCCTACACAATGTATTCTGCAAATCAGTTACTGTTTTTTGTTTTTGTTTTTAATATATATTTTTATTGATTTCAGAGAGGAAGAGAGAGGAAGAGAGAAATAGAAACATCAGTGATGAGAGGGAATCATTGATTGGCTGCCTCCTGCACACCCCACACTGGGGATTGAGCCTGCAACCTGGGCATATGCTCTAGCTGATTGGAGCCAAACCAGCTAAGGCAGTTATAGTTTTTTATATTTCTTTATTTAAGTATATTTTTATTGATTTCAGAGAGGAAGGTAAAGGGTGAGAGAGATAGAAACATCAATCATGAGAGAAAGTCATTGATTGGCTGCCTCCTGCATGTCCCACACTGGGTGGGGATCGAGCCCACAACCTGGGCGTGTGCCCTGACCAGGAATCAAACCGTGACCTCCTGGTTCACAGGTTGACCCTTCTTTTCTGGTAACCTACTGTATTCCCTGCATTCTTGACTGGAATCACGGCAAACAGACAATTTGTGCAGAAGGGGGAAAGTGTTAAGTTTTTATGAATGATTGTACCAAATGACTTAATAATTTTCAGGTGATTTAAATATATTTTCTCAGCCTGAATAGGACTTTAACACATCATTGTACTGATGAATGAAATATTACTTTCTTGTCCAAGTTAGAGATGCAAGAAAGTACTTTGCTAGCCAGTTTGGGTCAGTGGATAGAGTGCGGCCTTCAGACTGAAAGGTCCCATGTCCGATTCCAATCAAGGGCACATACCCGCCCGGCTTGCAGGCTTGATCTCCAGAAGGGGATGTGCAGGAGGCAGCCGATCAATGATTCTCTCATCATTAATGTTTCTATCTCTCCCTCCCTCTCCCTTCCTCTTTGAAATGAATCTATGCAATAAAAGCCTAAGTGACCATTGTGGTGGAATGATGAGAATGAATGGTTATGATGAGCACTGACCACCAGCGGGCAGATGCTCAATGCAGGAGCTGCCCCCTGGTGGTCACTGCACTCCCACAGGGGGAGCTCTGTTCAGCCAGAAGCCAGGCTCATGGCTGGTAAGTGCAGCGGCAGTGGCAGGCGCCTCTCCTGCCTCCACGACAATGCTAAGGAGCAGTGAGCAGGCGGGTGGCAAGGACTGCCAGCTTAGGCCTGGACTGCTAGAGGGTGCAGGCCAGGCTGAGGGACCACCCCCCTCCAGTGCACGATTTTTATATACTGGGCCTCTAGTAAAGTATATCTTTTTTAAAAAGTACTTTGCTAATTTCTAGTCTAATTGGGACATTGCTTCTAAAGAGAGCATTCAAGTAATCTTTTAATGACATTTAAACATATTTGTCATTATCCAAGCATTAGCCCAGTAAATTATGTAGTGGATCTCCATAAAGACAGTAGAAGAACTCACTGGGTAATGAGAGCTTTTTGTCCTCTTGCAGATAACTATGCTAAAAATCAGCAGCAGAAGAAATACCAGGAAGAAGCCATCCCAGCATTAAGAGATATTCCTATTAGCGAAGTAAATCAGATGTTCTTTCTGACTGCCAAAGAATCTTACACCAAAAACTGAATTGTGTGTACACTACCATCAAACAGTTATTACAATTTTTAGCATACTAATTTTGACCATAATTATCTCGCTTATTAATACCCAGTATTGAAATATTTTGAAAAATGTAAGTTGGACTTCTCTTAGATTAAGCTCCATTAACATTGTAAAAGTTCTCAAATATTAGTTACTAATGGACAGAATAAATAAAACATTGATCATTACCATTTAGCAGGCGTTTTTAACAAAAAAGTATCAGTAGAAGCAGGAAGTCTCTCCAGAGAGTCACTCATGTAGTCACTTTCAGAGAGCAGTTGTGTCTTTCTCAGTGTTTATTCTAGAGACCCAGAATGCAGGCTACATTTTGGGGGATGGGTTCGTCTACTGTGTGTCCTTGCCATCAGATTCATGTCTAAGATGGAAATATTTATTTATTGAGTACTCACACGGACCAGGTGTTTTTCTGGGCAGTGGGATGTTGCGATGAGCTTCTCAAAGAGCCTACATTTTAGAGGCAGATGGAAATAGACCAAGCAAATAAGGAAAAGAGTGCTGTGCAGAGATTTAAGATAGACAGTTTCTAGAAAGTGACTGCGTTAGTCACTGGTCAAGTAGGCTGCTCAGTTAGAGGCAGCTGAGGCTGAGATTTGATTGGCGGGGTAGGGTGAGCTTTCAAACAGCTAGAGCACAGACTTCCAGGTGGGAGGGTTTTCTGGGACCTCAGCACTTTGCATAACACCCTCCATAATAAAATATCTGTCTCGGGCTAGTTCCGCAGTAGCACCCAAGCTTTGCTTTTATAGATCATAGTCACAGAGAGTCACGTGACCAGGGCTGGGTGACGCCAGCCCAAGACTCACAGTGATTCAAATGTCGAATTGCACCCTAGTCAGCCAGCATGGCCCACTTGAGTTACAAAGCCTGTTTGCCCGGCTCCCAAATATTAGAAGCAGCTGAGTCAACCTATGTCAGCAGCTAAGGCCCCATCCAACCCTCCGACTGGTTTCTCAGTTAATGCACCATGGACTGGCGTGTTCTGGGAGCCAAAACCAGGCTCTCTTCCCTAAATCTGGTAAGAGGAGGCTGGGCCTGCAGATCTAGAGACTTAGCCCAACCAGTGGCATGCACAGTGATGGTGGTAGGTGGGCTGCAACCTGGGAGGTCGGGGCTGATAGCGGACAACTCAGTGTGCAGCAGTCACATTTGCTCATTTTCACCCATCTGGCAATAATTAGTACAGCAAACATCTTTTGTGGATGAAAATCATCTGTGATGCCTGGCCGGTGTAGCTCAGTGTTGACCCATGGACTAGGAGATCAAGATTTGATTCCCAGCCAGCATGAATGCCTGGGTTGTGGGCTCGATCCCCAGTAAATTCATGATAAATCTCTCATCTATCTTTATAGGTCCTATTAGTTCTGTTTCCCTGAGTCATCCTTGGCCCCTTGTTCCTAACACAGAGAACCTAGTTATATAGTTGGTGAATGAAAAAAAGCTCGGAGGCTCATATCTGGAATCATCAGAAGTGTTGCAATTAAATTGTTTTGAAGATGGCCCTTTGCTCAGTGGATAGAGCGTTGGCCTGCGGACTGAAGGGTCCTGGGTTCGATTCCGGTCAAGGGCATGTAACTTGGCTGCAGGCACATCCCCAGTGGAGGGTGTGCAGAAGGCGGCTGATCAATGTTACTCTCTCATTGATGTCTCTAACTCTCTATCCCTCTCCCTTCCTCTCTGTAAAAAATCAATAAAATATATTTTTAAATTGTTTTGAAGATGTAATGAGAGAGAGTTGTACACTTTTCATATTTTTTAAGGAGTCAAATCATTGAAGGACCTGAGTAATCAGAATTATCACTGGAGATCTTATAACAACCTTAAATTACTAGAAACCCATCATTATTTGCTTTCTACTTTCAAATTTTGATGTTTTTTAAGATTTTTTTTTGAAGTTACTAAAGTTTGTGAAACTAGTCCAATAGCCACTCCAGACCAAATTCCCCATCAGCATCTAACGTGAAGATTAAATTTAATGTGTGAAAGATAGATGACCTGCTGCAGGATCAAAAGGCAGTTAGAAATAATGGCCCTGGCCACAAAGACACACAAATCAAAGAACTGCCGGCCCAGGACAGAGATTCTATCAGTGATGAATCTGTCGTTTCACTTGACTGCTGATCCAGTACAATTATGGGAAAACTAACAGAAATGACCTGAGTGAACAGACAGACTGGGGCCATTTGTTTCTTAAGTGAAATTTCCAGGCACCCAACCTCAGCCTTTGCTTTTCCATCACCACTGAGTGGCAGTTAGCAGAGAGTGATGACCTTTACTTAACCTTGGGAATAAGTCTTCCCCTTTCTGGTCAAAATAAGGACTGTATGTCAATGCCTATTGACCATCCAATTGCAGGAGTTATTGGGTGTTTTGGGTCTAAGTCAAAGATGTCTTTGCCTTTTTGAACTTTATTTTATAAAATAAATATCTTTCTTGGGTCATCTTGACAGAACAGGCCGCACACCTGGTACGGATGCATGACAAATTTAAAAGTAACTTTGATCTGTTTGGTTTTGGTTTTAGTTGTTTTTTAGCTCAAACATTCATCTCACTGAAGATAGAGAAATAACCAGGTTTCAATCTACTTTCATTCCTTTAGGTATTTAAAAAACGCTTATTGCTGTCAGCAACATAGGAGATAAGTGGCTCCAAAACAAATCTTAAATCACACACTGCTTCTAGACTTAACCCCTTCCCTCCCAAACATACCTGTGCGGTCATTTGTTCAAAGATCTGACATAAATAAAATCAGCTCAGATATCCAATCCCTCAAAGAAAATGATTTCAGTGAAGGTAGATCCCAAAACTTGCCCTCGTTTTCACCTCTCCATCCATCCTTATCAGGGCCTTCTTGTCACCAATTGACCAGTGCATTGGGCTAAATCAGATGTTCCCCGTTGGATAAATCATGAAGATGCCATGAGCCAAACAACTTGGGTGACTGAAAGGTATTGATGAGTCCATCAACCACAAATTCTATGGATCAGTAATAGATTATTTCAGAAATACCCTTGGTTAAAAATCTATAAGATCATGGCTAAGGTTATTTCATGATTATAACATTGTAAATCTACATTAATAATATGAAATAGTATCTAAGGACTGATGTTTTAAATATTTTCATTGTTTTTAATAAGTATCACTTATTTTTAAAGTAATACAAACACATTGTAGAGCATTTTAAAACTATAGAAAACAAAAAATAGTTACTTATAATCCATCACCCAAAGATAACCTGAAGAGTTCTGTGTGAGCCTTCTAAGGGTGTGTTTACCAGCAATATCAACAGAATCACACTGTAAATATGTTTGCCTTATTTTTCAAATAACATCATATTGTGAGCACTTAGCAACTGTATAATGTTATATCATATAGATGCACCATAATTCACAAATTTCTTGTTATTGGATTGTAGGATGAGTCGATAAGTTTTCATTTTTATAAATATTATTAAAACAAATACCCCTGTATAAAAATATTCGTATTTATCTCTGATTATATCCTTAGGAAATAGTTCTATAAGGGATAGGGTTATAAAATTTCTAAAAGTGCTCATCACCTATTGCCAAACTGCCCGGGAAGGTAGGATTCATTTTATACTTTGACCAGCAAAGCGTGACTTTTCACCACTCAACATCATGTATAATTACAAATGAACGTGGCAGTGGGTCTTCCGTGATCACTTCCAGAGTAACAAAGTAAGTTCAAAGAAGTTGAGAAGTATAGTTTGGCTAGCTACTGAATTCACTGAGACCTAATTAATATGCAGACTTACTACATCAAGAGCACCCTGGCCGCCGCAGGAGGCAGACATCCCTATGTGGAGGGCATGACTAAAACTTTCAAACTCATTTAGAAAATTCCCTTCATATGCAAAGGGATTCTTTTGCAAGAACAAAAATGATTATGGGGCTGGCTCAGAAATTAAACCTGTCTAAGGCATCTCTGGTAAACAATTTGCAGCAACTTCCTCTAATATATAAAGACTTTCCTCCTCAGCGTCAGTGCCCTGGAACTCTCCTGTGGAAAGCAGCAGGGTGCAGAGAAGATCTGTGATCTGATTAGCGGCAGATACCAGTGATCGAGGACTGGTAGACTTCCCTGTGAAACACGTCTCAATTACAGCTTGCCACATTGTTAAAAAGAGGATACAGGAGACATAGTTCTAAAATTATGCTCACATCATCACCTCATCTTCCTGGTAAGGACTCAGAAATTTATACAGCCCGAGTGAGCATCATTGTCAAGGTTACCCATCATCCCTCTGTTGTTGATCAAAGGCTAGATCAACCAATTTATTACCTAGTGCCTAAACATTATGAATCCTCAGAAGACATTATGAATCCCCTTTTCCATTCTTAAGCTTTTCCCCAAGTTACAAAATACATTACCTCTGAGGAAGTCTTTTAGTCACATCCCATGTTGGCAGCATCTTGTGTCAAGGCACAGAGGTTTCTTTAAAAGGGTTTGCAGCCTTAGCTGGTGTGACTCACTGGATAGAGCGTCAGCCTGCGGACTAAAGGGTCCCAGGTTCGATTCCGGTCAAGGGCATGTACCTTAGTTGTGGGCACATCCCCAGTGGGGGGTGTGCAGGAGGCAGCTGATTGATGCTTCTCTCATTGATGTTTTTGACTATCCCTTCCTCTCTGTAAAAAATCAATAAAATATTTCAAAGGGTTTGCATACTAGTCCTTCACAGGAGAGCTGATCCGCAAACCCCTGTCTCGGGATTGGACTTCAGTGAAGGTGCTGCTGTCCCAATGTCCTTCTGGATCTCCTGAGTAAGCCCTCCCAGAGTCCAGGATGAGGTTGCCCTGTGCATGTGTTATCAGAAAGGGGCTGATGGGAAGTGTGTGTCCATTTAGAGTCCTTCAATATCTTCTTGCCCTCAGAATGCACCCACGGACCAAGCCTCTGCCTGCTTGCCTGCCTGCCTGCCGACCCTCCCACGCCCCCTTGCTCCTGCTCCCGTTGCACTGGCTTCCTTCCTGTCAGCCCTGCAGCTTCTCACTCACCTCAGGGCCTTTGCACAGGCAGTTCCCTGACCAGGAAAGTTCCTTTCCCAGCTTTTTGCCTGCCTGGTTCTTTGTTCCTCAGGTCCCATCAAACACCACCCTCCTTGGACCAGGTTTGTCCTCGTTACCCTCCACCGTGTTTTCCGTGGTACAAATTGCAATTTGCGGTTTAGAACAACGCTTCTCGGAATTTCTGGGGTGTAGGATGGATTTTTCTAAATTTCCAGTCCATTATAGATCTATCCTTCTGCAAAACATCCTAAAACTTGATTATTAGAAAAATGAGATGGAAAAGAAGACAAATAGCAGAAGCCTGATTTCTTTTTTCTTTCTTTTTTGTTAAATTAAACAAACATGAAATTACTGTCAAATTGCTCTAGGAGTTTAGAAACACTTTCCTCAACCTCTGTGCTACCTCGGCTCAGGCTGGTGGCCCAGGTTGTGGGCCCAGTCCTCGTCCACAGGTTGTATTGGACTGAAAGCTCCCTGGGGGAGGGACCTCATCTGTCTTATCCACATCTCCCTGAGGCCTAGAGTGGTCCCTGGAAAGTAGGCGTGTTCTATATACTTTTACTGAATGACTTGAGTGGTTGAATAAACAGCCAGTCAGTAATAAAGGAAGATTGTGCAGCATAGAGGGGCCCAACTGGGCGGTTTGGTGGGTTGGTCACTGTTGGCCCAGTGGCTGGGTGCAGGGGGAAGTCTGCAAGCAACATGGGGACTCATGCTCTTATGGGCCTGCCCATGGAGGTCAGAGGTCAGGAGGGGCCAGCACAGCCCTACAGATCAGCAGCCTGTTTTATCCCACAGCAGCTTGGCTCAGCCAGCCCCAGGCCCTCTCTGTGGCCCCTCTGGCTCTGACCAGATCTGCTGTGAGGACCCAGGTGGGAAATTCTGTTCGAGGTCTGCTGACATGACCTGGAAGGGGGTGGGAGCTATCTGAGGAAGGATTCAGAGAGACTGGGGAGTCAGGCTGGGTTGGGATGGGGTCATCAGTTCTCTGCTAGTGAGTGGTCCCTAAACTTGGACACAGGGTCCCAGAGAGAGGCTGGTGGGGACTCAGGCCTGAGATAGAGACCATCTGCAGGGCCCCAGGGCTGGGGGAAGGGCCCTGGGAGCAGCTCAGCTCAGCCTGGTAGGCTCCTGCTGGTGAGGGACACATGACTTCAGGAGAGAACAGGCTCAGACATAAACCCACACTGGAGACGAGGGAACTGAACTTTCCTGGACTTGTCAGGCTGGCCAGGAGAAGTGTTGGCAAAACACACAGGACAGAGAGAAATAGGCAAGGGGAGGAGCTGCACCCAGGGGCCACTGGGACGGGGGGAGTGGGGGTGGAGGTTACAGCAAAGTCAATAGAATTAACTCAGGGCACTTCTTTGACTAATACAAGACAATATTTCTTTGATTCAGACCTGAATTTTGAAGGATTGCACTCTAAATAACAACCAGGGCAGAGTATGATTTACAAGAACAAAAAAGGCACAGTCCTGATCCCTTGGGTCTTGACTATTTAAAAACTATGTTTTTGTTTGTTTGGTTTTTTTTTAAATATATTTTATTAATTTTTTACAGAGAGGAAGGGAGAGGGATAGAGAGTTAGAAACATCAATGAAAGAGAAACATTGACCAGCTGCCTCCTGGATGTGCCCACAACCAAGGTACATGCCGTTGACCGGAATCGAACCTGGGATCCTTCAGTCCGCAGGCCGATGCTCTATCCACTGAGCCAAGCCGGCTGGGGCTAAAAACTATGTTGAGATTTTTCTTTTAAATATATTTTTATTGATTTCAGAGAGGAAGGGAGAACGAGAGGGATAGAAACATCAGTGATGAGAGAAAAGCATTGATCAGCTGTCTCCTGCTCACCCCACACTGGGAATCAAGCCCTCAACCCAAGCATGTGCCTGTGACCTCCTGTTTCACAGGTCGACATTTAACCACTGAGCCACACCGGCCAGGCAAGACTTTTTTACTTTTCTTGTATCTACTGCTACCTTCTCACCACATTTTAAATATTTTGTTGAATGTACGAGATAAAGACAAGAAGTCCAGTGTGATGGTTTTCCTGAAGTGACATGCTTGGCGAAGGTCAGATCATCCAGAGAGTCCTCTGGGTTCGCAAAGTAACTGACAATGGAAGCAATAAGAGCATGAGAGCATGAGCTTCGGGTCCTTACCTTGTGTGCAGAACAAGAATTGTGCTCATTCTCAGGGCTGATTAAGGAAATCTTTCATGCATCTCCGATTTTATTTCTCTACTAGAGGCCTGGTGCATGAAATTCATGCACTTGGGGGTGAAGAGGGGAGTCCCTCAGCCCCGCCTATTGCCCTCTCACAGTCTGGGAGCCCTTGGGGGATGTCCGACTAACAGTTTTGGCCCGCTTCCCATGGGGAGCAGGTCTAAGCCAGCAGTTGGACATCCTTAGCGCTGCAGCGGAGGCAGGAGAGGCTCCCGCCACCGCTGCTGTGCTTGCCAGCTATGAGCCGGCTTCTGGCTGAGTGGCACTCCCTCTGTGGGAGCGCACTGACCACCAGGAGCCAACTCCTGCATTGAGCATCTGCCCCCTGGTGGTCAGTGCGTGTCATAGACACCAGTTGTTCCACTGTTTGGTCGATTTGCATATTAGCCTTTTATTATATAGGACTAGGAGCCCGGTGCACAATAATTTGTGCACTCAGGGTTCCCTCAGCCCAGCCTGTGCCCTCTCACAGTCTGGGACAACCCTCGGGGGATGTCCACCTGCTGGCATGCCTGGCTAGCCTGGGTGAGAGGCTGATGGCAGTTTACAGGCTGGCCAAGCCCATCCCGTGGCCCGCCACCCACCTTGCCTGCCCTGCCCACCCTGCAGCCTGTGCCGCACCCACCTCCGTGGCTGCCAGTCTCCATCTTGACTGAGTTAATTTGCATACAGCCGCTCTGACTGACTGGTGGGTGTGGCTTGGCTGGTGGGCGTGGCTTAGGCATCTCGGAGAGATGGTTAATTTCAATATTACTCTTTTATTAGAGTAGATTATTTTTTAAATTTGTTTTTATTGATTTTTTTCTTTTTTTTAGAGAGGAAAGGAGAGGGATGAGAGATAGAAACATTGATCAATCAGCTACCTCTTACACTCCCCCTACTGAGGATGGAGCCTGAAACCTGGACATGTGCCCTGAATTGAACCTGGGAACCCTTGGCTCATAGCTCAATGCTCAACCCCTGAGCCACACTGGCCAGGTTGTCCTATTTTACTTTTATTTAAAAGAGCTAGGAGAAGAGCAAGAAAGGGTCATGGTTTTAACAATTCATTTAAACAAGGGGATGGGAGCCCAGCCAGCCAGTGTGGGGCCTGCAGGAGGCAGCCAATCAATTCTCCTCTTGCATCATTGATGTTTCTCTTTATCTCTCCCACTCCCTTCCTCTCTCTGAAATCAATAAAAACATAATTATTTTTTAAAAATTGTGACAATTTTTAAAGCAAACCAAAGCAGATGGTTAAGAGCAGGTGGTACCTTCCCTTAATGCTGAGAGCTAGGATGGCAGCCCCTCCCTTTGGGGTTTGGTGGAGGAGAAGTAAAAGCAGTCACTGCTTCCCGTTGAAATGCAAGACAACAGCCACTTTCCAGAAACAAAGCAATGCAGAGGCTTGGCTGAGCTCAAGCAACATCTGGAGGCATCCAGATAAAAAGAGAAGTGGAAAGGAAACAAAACTGAGCCCTCCCCGCCAGCCTAGTCCACAGCTGCGTGACGGATTTCACAAGCCCGGGACTCTAGGAGCCCCCACTTCCCAAGGGCAGCCAGCCAGCCAGAGGGGCCTTTTTCCAGAGACAGTTTTCTTCAAACCCAGGTTCACAGCCAGTCCAGCGACCGGAAGGGGAAGTTGATACGGATGCTCCCGCCCAGCTTCCAGGAGATCTCTCTGGCTTTGTAAGATTCACCGATGCCGTCCAGACATTCTACCGAAGCAGGGTTTGCTGGCGTGAATTCCAATATCGAGGCAACCCGTCAGGGATGGACTATGCCCTGGGTCCGTTTATGAGTCCACAGCTTTCCCAGAAGCACTGGTTATAGGCGAGAGCCTGCATCCCCCCTTGGTGACGTCCACAGAGCTCCAGAAAAGGGGAGAGAAGTGCCACCTAGGAACTGGGAGAATTCACCCGGTATCCTGCACTAGTAACTTTGGCCATGGGGGCTCAGTGATTGAGCGTCAACCCATGAACCAGGAGACCACACTTCGAGTCCCAGTCAGGGCACATGCCCGGGTCCTGGGCTCGATCCCCAGTGGGGGCCATGCAGGAGGCAGCTGATCAATGATTCTCTCTCATCATTGATGTGTCGTTCTCTCCCTTCCTCTCTGAAATCAATAAAAATATTTTTTAAATTAATAACGATAATACACTGACCTCCAGGTCCTTGCTTTTGGATGAAAGCCCAGCCAAGCTCACCCAGGCCTGGGCCCCAGCTTGCAGGACAAATGCCAGGAAGTGCCCAGGAAACACACAGGCGGTGGTGTCTTCAGAGCCGTGCTGGGGAGAACCACCCTCCAGCAGCTCCGTGCTGACCCCCAGCTGTCCTGCCCATGGCAGTGTTTGCACAGGTCAACTCCAAAGAAGGATGAATGCCTGTTTGTGTGGAGGAAATCTCTGCAGTTAGGTATGTTTACTGTGAGACCGCTTCAGTTGACTTTCTGGATTTTAGCAAAATAAAATGATTTACGCTAAAGCCAACCATACACATACCCTGTGGCCTAGCAACCACCCTCATTATCTCCTCGACAGACATGTACACACATGTGCACAAAAGGCACACTCAGCAATGTCCATAGCAGCCTTCTCCCTGATAGCCAGAACACCGGCAGCAGCCCCAGTGTCCACCAACCGCAGATGGAAAAATCAGTAGGACTATATCCCTATAATAAAATGCCATGGAACAGTCAGGGATTCATGTGCACAGTGTTTAAATACAAGAAACCAGACACAAGTGAACACATACTGTATGATTCCATTTACATAAGGTACAAAATTGGGCAAAATGAACCTTTGGTGCCCTCGCTGTTTCAGTTCAGTGGATAGTGTCAGCCTGCAGACCAAAGGGTCCCAGGTTTGATTCCGGTCAAGGGCACATGCCTAGGTTGCAGGCTTGGTCCAACATGCAGAAGGCAGCCAATCAATGATTCCCTCTCATCATTGATGTTTCTATCTCTCTCTTCCTCTCCCTTCCTCTCTGAAATCAATAAAAAAATATATTTTTAGAAAATGAACCTATGGTACTAGAAGTCAAAATAGTTATCCTTGGGGAAGAGAGTCTGGGGCTGGGAGGGGCATCAGAGAGGCTTCCAAGGTGATGGTGATCTATTTGCCAACCTGGCTGTTTTTTAAAACGTGTGTTACCTTTTCTTTATTTATTTCTTACTATTTCTCTCTCTCTCTCTCTCTCTCTCTCTCTCTCTCTCTCTCTCTCACTATTTTTTAATGTTAAAGTCTAGCTGACATACAATATTAATTAATCTTGGGTGTACAAGGGTATGTTATCTTTTCTTTTTTGTTAAGCCTCACCAGAAGATATTTTTCCCATTTATTTTTAGAGAGAGGGGGAGGGGGACAAAGAGAGAGAGAAACATTGATGTGAGAGACATCAATTGGTTGCCTCCTGCACGGGATCAAACCTGAAACCCAGGTATATGCCCTTGACCACATTGAACCCGTGACCTTTTGTCCTTGACCACATTGAACCCGTGACCTTTTGTCCTCTGAGTCCCACCAGCCAGGGCAGGTATGTTATCTTTTACAATTCATCAGGCACTTACAATTTGCTCACTCTTCTGTATCTGCTGTATGTGGAGAAGAAAGGTATTTAAATCAATTTTGTTAAAATGTCTTTTAATGACCTATAATGACCTATAACTATTGTTAGGGACAATATATTGTGGAAAGCTATGTAAAACTTCCAAATTTGTATGTTAGTGTCTGATGCATCTGGAGAGACCTCCAGTTTTGACAGTTGGTAACTACTGTTTTTTGATCTTGTGGATAACTGAAGCCCTAAACCTTATACCTAACAGACCTGGGTATTGGCCCTACCACATTGTTTAATAACATAATCCTGAGATGCAGAGTAATTTAAGATGCTCACAAAAATGTCAAGCCTGATGATGACCTGGATCACAGTGGTTGATCTTCCCTGCATGCCTTACTGTGGAACTGGAGTCGTCATCCTAAAAGTACACCTGGGCCTCTTCATGTGATGGATGGCTCAGAGGTCACTGCAAGGGCACAGAAGACGGAACCTCGATAGACCCAGGAAAGTAAAAACTAAGATTCCAAAGGGGGAGAAACCAAAGGATTTCTTTGAACTCTTTCCTTTGGGTTACTTTGTAAATTAAAGTTGTTGTCACACCACAAAAAGATTGTATTATGCCTGTAGTGACTCAGTGGCTAAAGAAGAAGATACATCTATTGTGTGGGTTGTGTTTGGGTTGTTTTTTTGTTTTGTTTTGTTTTTTGCCATATTTTAGAAAGACAAGATAGGAGGGAAGAAAGGAAGAAGGGAGGGAGGCAGAAAGACAGAGAGAAACATGGATTTGTTGTTCCATTTATTTATGCATCCATTGGACGTGCCCTGACCGGAGATCGAAGCTGCAACCTGGCATATTGGAACGGCACTCTAAGAAACTGAGCTACCTGGCTAGGGCCACAAATACTGTTTTAACAGAAAACTTTAAGCTTTTGAAACAGCTTGTATTGTCTTGTAATTTGTATATCTACTCTAATAAAAGAGTAGTATGCAAATTAACCATCACTCCGAGACACCTAAGCCACGCCCACCAGCCAATCAGAGCGGCTGTATGCAAATTAACCCATCAAAGATGCTGGTTAATTTGCATACACAGGAGAGCGAAGACTAAAGGCAGTGTAGAAGGAAGCCAAGTGCTGCAGAAGGGAGCCAAGCAGTGGAGAAGGGAACAGAGCTGAGGCAGCAGAGGGGAGGGAGAAAGGGGGAAGCGGGGGAGCCGAGACAGCAGAGACGGGAGTTGAGGCGGCAGAGACGGGAGTTGAGGCGGCAGAGATGGGAGTTGAGGCGGCAAAGACGGGAGGGAGCTGAGGTGGCAGAGACGGGAGTTAAGGCGGTAGAGAAGCCCTATTGCAGGAATCTTCCTGCAACTGGCTACTAGTTATATATATTCACCCATTGGCACTATATGATTCAATGATTTTGCAAATGTATAAACTTGTGCAACAATCACCATCATCCAGTTTTAGAACATGTCCATCACCCCTAAAAGTTTCCTTGTGCCCATTTACAGTTAATCCTCACCCCCACTCCCGGCACAAAGTAGCCTCTGTTCTGCTTTCCACTGCTATCAATTTGCCTTTTCTTGACATTTCTTACCAATGGGGTCACACAGTGCAGTCTGTTGCTTCTGGCTTCTTCCACTTAGTTTGTTTTCAAGGCCCATTCATGCGTTAGCATGTAATGACTTCATCCCCATGTTATTGCTGAATCATATGCCATTGCATGGAGAGACCACATTTTATTTACCCATTCACCAGTTGAGGTCCATGTGGATTGTTTCCAGTGTGGGGTTATTATGAATCAAACTGCTATGAACATTGGTGTATATACCTTTTTGTGAATATATGTTTTTCATTTCTCCTGGGTAGATTCCAAGGAGTGGAATTGCTAAGTTGTATGGTAAATTTATGTTTAATTTTTGTTGTTGTTAATCCTCATCCGATGATGTTTTTCCCATTGATTTTTAGAGAAAGTGGAAGTGAGGGGGAGAGACAGAGAAACATCAGCGTGAGAGAGACATCGATTGGTTGCCTCCCACACACACCCCAACTGAGGCCCGGGACATGCCCTTGACCATAATTGAACCCAAGACCCTTCAGTACTTGGGCCTACGCTCTAACCACTGAGAAAAACCAGCTAGAGCTATGTTTAAATTTTTTATGATACTGCCAAACTCTTTTCCAAATGACAGGATGTATACACACTTTAACAGCCAGTAGCTCAATCTTGAAAATGAAATGTATTTTAATAAACACCACCTTTATAATTCAAAGTGTGTGTATGCATTTTGGGGGACACCCTGTATTTAGCATTTTATATTCACACTAGTGATGTTCCACCTTCTCCACAATCCTGTCGACCCTTGTTATTACCTGTCTTTTAAAATTGTAACCATTCTGGTAGGTGCATGACAGTATCTCACTGTGGTTTTAATTTGTACTTCCATAAGGACTAATGATGTTGAGCAACTTTGTGAAATATCTGAAACTATAAAGTGAAATCTGCTTGTAAGGATTACTATGTAATGACTATTAAAATAATACTGTATTTTAGATTTGCCCAGCAACTTCAAAGGCAGTACAAATTATCTTTAGAAGCATCCGCCATTTTCATGATCAATGTAAAAGAGTACCTGTTGCTGCCTTTGTCTTTAACCAGCAATTCTACACAAACTAGGGGCCCGGTGCACAAAAATTTGTGCATGGGGGAGGGGGGAGTCCCTCAGCCCAGCCTGTGCCCTCTTGCAGTCTGAGACCCCTCGGGGGATGTCCACTTGCTGGGGTGCCTAGCCAGCCTGGGTGAGGGGCTGTTGGCTGTTTTCAGGCTGGCCAAGCCCCCCAGTGGATTGTGGCCAGCCTGGGTGAGGGGCTGAAGGCCGTTTTCAGGCTGCCCACAGCTCCCAATGACCCAACGCCCCAGTGAGGCTGGCTGGAATCAGGTTTCTGGGGTTTATTTATCTTATATAATTGAAACTTTGTTGCCTGGAACAGAGGCCTGGCCAGCCTAGGCAGGCAGTTTCAACTCCATCACTGGTGCAACGGAAGCCTCCTGTTTGCTCTAACTTCATGGCTTCTGGCCACCATCCTTGTTGAGTTAATTTGCATATGACCACTCTGATTGGTTAGTGGGTGTGGCTTGGCTTCTGGGTGTGGCTTGGGTGGTCTCTGAGTGGTGGTTAATTTGCATATTACTCTTTTATTAGATTAGATGAGTCATGCAGGCATGATTCATGCCCTGCAGGGGAGGATTACATTCTCCCTCTGGTGTTAGGTAAGGGCAGTTTTTCTCTTGCCTAGAAATATCTTCCAGCACAGAAAAAAAAAGAAAAGAAAAGAAAGAAAAAGAAAAAGAAAGGTGATACAAACAAATTGCTCCACACCTATATAGAAACCCACACCTGAGACCTATATGATCATATTGACAATATCACCCCAATAAATTTAATTTAAAAAAGTTTTTAATTTAAAAGTTTGTAATTACAAAAAAACTGCTTAAAGAAACCTTGGTGAGTTCAGTTGACTGTTTGAGGTCCAACACAAAGAAATGGGAAAACTCTAGTAGAGTCCATAGCATGAGCATGACGGGGGTGTGCACGAGAAACAGCGAATGGTAGTTACATTTTTTATTCCTTTGGCTAAAGGGTTAAGCCCCTGCATGCTCCACATAAGTATGTTATACAGTCTAATCACAATACAAAATGAAACATCTCCCAGTTGGTTCAAAAATCGACAAATTGACATCAGCCTCATCCCAAGCTTCACATGAATGTGAATAAGGAAGAATAAGTCTTCTAGAAAGCTTCTGTTAGAATCCAACAAAATAGAAGGCCATCTTGAATCTTTTTTGAAATAAACCCAGGTAAAATTGCTTGTAAGTTTTAAAAAAAGTTATTTAAAATAAGTAAGAGAAACAATAAAACAAAATACATATTTTTAAAAGATTAAAAAAATCCAAAATGAACAAACATTTTTTAAAAGAAAAAAAGTGATTTTTAAAAGGCAGAGCAATAAAAACAGTCGATGTTGGCTCCCTTTGGATAAGAAGGCGGGGGACCGGCGAGGGTGACTTTTACTTTGCAATGGATAGTTTTCTATACTGTTTGGATTGTTAAAATATTTGCATGTATTCCTCCCACTTTTTAATATAATAGATTATTTGAACATTGAAGTTATAGACCATTTTTATACTTTTCTGCATTCTTAAAAACAGTACTTTATCACTTAAAGAATATAAAAACCTCCTGATAAACTTTTAAAATCTTGAATGTAGGAACTAATTAAATCTACAAATGCCTTAAACAAAAACAATGATTATCAAATAGTGTTTTTCTTTCAAAATACTTCCTCCAAGTAGGAACCTATCTGATGTACTGTATAGGGGAAGACAACCATGTGTAACATAGTTCAGTAAGGTACCTTGAGGAACGTATTCATTTGGTCATTCAACTATAAAAAAATGAAAGTAAGTTTACGTTCAATACCTTGATTGATAGCTATGTCACTCTATTCAAGGAACAAGCCCAAAACAGCCCCAACTCAGGGCTAAAGCTCTTCTCTATCTATTCATACACATAACCCTTAAAGAATAACCATGAAAACGTTTATCCACAACTGCCTCCTAAAAATCCATCTTTTTATTTCTGTTATTCTTACAGGCATTGTTTTCTTTGTTTTCCATAAATAATTTTTTCAGAACGCCACGAAGCAACCACATCAACTTTTGGACAGTATCTTTTGTATAAAAGCCCAGATAGCTGCACAATGCGTCTCTGGTGACGTGAGAGGCAGGGGGTGGGGGGCTGTTGGCCTGCACAGTGGCCCCCGACTGTGGTCTGGAAGTCGGCCCTACCTGATGAGAAAAACCTTCCCTCGGTCCTAGAGGCCTTTCTCGGTCAGTGCCCTGAAGAAGAGCCGCCACAAGGAAAAGGGGGAGCTGTGCACTCTGGCCATGGGTGCAGAGCTGGCCAAGGACAGTCAAAGCAGCCCCTGGGGACATGCAGTGTCCAGGCACAGCTGACCCCAAGGTGCACACAAGGCAGGTGAGGGGGAGGGAGACCCCCGTTATTTGGATGAGGAGCACTCGGCACCCCCCGGAGAGTCACCGTGTGGGAGCCCCCGATGTCCTGCGGATGGCGGTGGGGGGTGTGCCGGCCAGTCTCTGGCCCGTCCTCCTGGTCCACCCCTGTCTCCCGGGCTCTCTGCCACCGGCCCCTCGGCCTCCTCCTGCTCCCCGTCCTCGGAGTCGGACTCATCGTTGTAGAAGTGGATCGTGGCTTGCACCGGGAAACTGGCCAGCACTTTCTCCCCGGAACTCTGCAGGTACTCTCGGCTCTTTGAAATGGGCAAATAAAGCCTAATATTTCAGAGGCAAACACAGCGTTAGTCAGGCTGAGCCGGCCTGCACCCGCCTAGAGGACCTCTGTCCCTAGAAGCAGGTAGCTCCCCCTCTTCCCCCCCACCTCCGCCACACACACCAGTGCATAAAGGAGCGGGCAGCTGAGCGAGCAAATCCACTAGGAAAAGGGTGGCTTCATCGGAGGGAAAAGGAAAGGAAAACACTGCTTTTGTTCAGGACTAAGAGGCTCCCTGTGACCGCGTGAGGGCTGACTCCTCCTGCTCCTGCTCCTGCTCCGGGAGGCCCCTCGCATGCAGAGTGCCCTGGCCCCTGGGGCTCTGGGGGAAACTTGGCTCTGAAACCCTGGCCTAGAGGAGAAGCAGCTAAGCTTCTGGATGTTGCCATGGAGAAGCTATAGGGGTGGGCCCGTCACTTTTCCAGAATAGACAATGGCAGTCTGGCCAGTTGCCCAGTAGGAAGAGAGAGGGAGAAAGGGGAAGGGAAGGGAAGGGAAAGGAGAAAGCAAGCAGGCAAGACCCATGGGGACCTTTTGGTATAAATGTATCTGTGTTTTTAAAAAGGAAAGGAGATGCCCAACGGGTCTGACTCAGTGGACAGAGCTTCGGCCTGAGGTCTGAAGGGTCCCTGGTTCGATGCCCGGTCAGGGCACAGGTTGCAGGCTCAACCCCCAGTAGCGGCCGTGCAGGAGGCCGCCAATCAATGCTTCTCTCTCATCGTTGATGTTTCTATCTCCCTCTCCCTTCCTCTCTGAAAAAATTAAAAAAAAAAAAAGGAAAGGAAAGGAAATAGCTTATATATATACAATTGGAATCTCTAAACTCAGGTTTTGTAAACATAAAAAGTATTTAAAACACCCCCTACTCTAGCCTGGCCAGCATGACTCAGTGGTTGAGCATTGACCTATGAACCAGGAGGTCACGGTTTGATTCCTAGTCAGGGCATATGCCCGGGTTTAAGCTCGATCCCCAGTGTGGGGTGTGCAGGAGGCAGTGATTCTCTCCATCATTGATGTGTCTATTTCTCTCTCCCTCTCCCTTCCTCTCTGAAAAAAATAAAATAAAACATCTTCTACTCTTGCCCTGGCCCAGCTGGTTTGAGTGCCATCCCTGTACACCAAGGTTTCAGGTTTGATCCCGTCAGGGCACATACAAGAATTAACCAGTTAATGCCTAAAGGAGTGGAGCCACATCTCCACGTCTCTCTCTCCCCTTCCTCTCTCTCTAAAATCAATAAAAAAGTAATAAAATAAAATACCTCCTACTCTCTCCATAATCTCTATCCTCGAACCTTTCATGAATCTCTTTGCATTCTCCCCTGTGTTCTGAGGAGCTGATTATCCATTGGTCACCGCTTATTTGCAAAGATGATTTCAAGTCTTTCAAGTTCCTGCCCCCCTACAGTGCCCAGGACAGCCCCCAAACTCCAACCAGAACGATCCGGTCTACACAAAGTGTCAACAGTTGAGAAACTCCGCAACAGAAAACAGAATGCATCCTATGACAGTGACATAAGCATAGTGTATGTTTGGCCCACGTTAAAACTTAGGTGTTATGCTGGCGTCCACTAGTCTACCTTTATTCTTGGTGGACACCTTCCAAGACCCCCAGTGGATGCCTGAAACCATGGATAGTACCAAACCCTGTACATACTAGGCTTTTCCCTCTATGTATACACATATGATAAAGTTCGACTTATAAATTAGGCACAGTAAGCCCTAGCTGGTTTGGTTCAGTGGATAAAGCATTGACCTGAGGACTGAAGGGTCACGGGTTCCATTCCGGTCAAGGGCACATGCCCAGGTTGCGGGCTCGGTCCCCAGTGGGGGGTGTTCGGGATGCAGCCGATCAGTGATTCTCTCTCATCATTGATGTTTCCATCTCTCTCCCTCTTCCCCTCCCTTCCTCTTTGGAATCAATAAAAACACATTTTAAAAAAGGCACAGTAAGAGATTAACAATCACTAATAATAAAATGGAATAATTATACCAATATACTGTCATAAAAGTAACCCAACTTATGTGACTGGCTTTAAGCCACTATTAAGTAAAATAAGGGTTGCTTGAACCCAAGCACTGGGACACCCCGGCAGTTGGTGGGATAACCGAGGGGCTATGCAGTGACTGGCGAGGAGGTACGTGTGTACAGCGTGGAGCTGCTGGTCATAGGGACGCTTCGCATCTGGGTGGGGGCAGTGGGAAGGCTGGGACTCAAGACACTCAGAAGGACGTGCAATTTACAACATGTAAGTTGCAGATGAGAGGAGACACTGTATTCACAGGTGAACTTGATTTTCTAGGATGCCTGGAATTTGCTTTATTATTCCCACATCCACAACAGAAAAAAGGGTTGCGAGCCAGTGACAAATGTGACCAGATGCGAAGCATGCTAACAGATCACTGAGGCCGGGGTGGGCACACGGGAACGCACCACTGTTCTCTCCACTTCCCCGTATGCCTGAACTTTTCTGGAATAAAAGTTTATTCAGTTTGCGATGCAGGCCTCCCAGTCACTGCGCTTTCACCACATTTAAAACTGGGAGCAGTAGCAGAGCGTCTGTGGGGGGCAGGCCCGGGCAGGTGGTGCCGGGGAATGCACACAGAGCATGAGAGGGTGGTAGTCTCCCCCCAGTGCACGTCAGGGTCGCCAGTAGAGCCTATAAGATACAGCCACGTAGGCCTGTCCCCAGAACAAGTGTGTCAGAACCCCGGGGAGCCACCCAGCGTCTGCAATCCCGTGAGGATGAAAGATCACTGACAGAAGGGCGCTAGGAAAGCTTCCTTTGTCCAGAGGCCACTCCCTGACCATCTGAGGGGCTCTAACGCCACCTCTAGCAATTAGTATCTGGGGGTGTGACCCAAGCCCCCTGTCTCCCAGGCTCAGTGGAGTAAAAATACTCCAATGAGAGGTCTGACTGGGTTTATTCCAGTGAAGAAAATGGGAGACAGAGAAACAGATGAAACCCTGAGCATGAGCCACCTGCTGAAGGCTTGAAGTAAGAGGGATGGATACACAGTGAGGGTCTTGATCCCGCCAAGACCGCAAAAGCAGAGGCACAGCTGCAGGCCACACCCACCCATCCCTCATTCAGTCTCCACGAACACTTCCCAGGCCTTATTTGCTCTACACAACACACTCACATATCCTGGGGGAGACACAGAAATGTACCTAAAGAGCTAGGTAAATAAGTAGATACGCTTATAGCATTCATATTCAATTAAACTTAACACAAGACATAATATGTCATAAGAGGTACTCCACGAAAGGTATGAAGGAAAGGCAGGCCCAGTCCAACTTGCAGCGGAGACACTGAGGGAATGAAGAAATGCATGGGTTCCAGAAATCCCCTTCAACACACCCTGGAAGTTCCCTGGGATCACAGTAACTCAGTAATATCGGCGAGCACAGAATGATTCGCCGCTCTGTTGAAAACGTACGCAGTAGAAAGCACCACCGTGTGTCATGCTGATGTGACAAGGAAAATCATGCATCCCTTGCTGTGAAGTCGTGTTACCTTACAGGATGCTGGAACCCAAAGGCCCCCTTTGGTCCGGAAGTTGGCTGGCCACCCCCTGGCTCCAGCTGCAAAGACAGACACACACACACAAACACACACAGTCAGGAAGCCTCGCCCTCGCTGGTTTGGCTCAGTGGATAGAGCGTTGGCCTGCGGACTCAAGGGTCCCAGGTTCAATTCCGGTCAAGGGCATGTACCTTGGTTGCAGCCACATCCCCAGCGGAGAGTGTGCAGGAGGCAGCTGATCGATGTTTCTCTGTCATCGATGTTTCTAACTCTCTATCCCTCTCCTTTCCTCTCTGTGAAATATCAATAAAAAAAAAAAAAAAAAATATATATATATATATATATAAAGAAGCCTCTGAATCGCACCCTGAAATTTAAAAGACAACGACAAACAAACAAAATCCAAGTGGCCTGCACTTGTTAACACCAGCAGGGATTTTACAGAGTTTAAACACGGACACAGGACTTGCTAAGCCTGTCTTCCTCTTGCTGTCGCTGGTGATGGCCAGGGCGCTGCAAGGGATTCAAAGATGGTCAAGTGCGTCCCACACAGCTCCCCTGTGCAGGCGTTTTAAACCTACAGACACGCATGCCTCCCACTGCACTAACGCCGAGGGGAGGGCGGCCTGGGAGGATGGGACGGGGACAGCACAGGCCTGACGCCTCCTTCCCGGACATCCCCTCCTTGGCAGGGCCAGCCAGGGGCCAGGAGGGAAATGGGACAGAAGTCAACAACAGTTCGGCCTGTCGTTTATTCTCCCCAAAACGGGTGAGGGTGACTGCACTCCAGGCCTTCTTGAAGCCTTTCCCCCAATTTCTAGAGAAGTGCACAGCAGGGCTCTGGAGCCGAGGAATTCTCCTGTTTGTCGGGAGAGGGCGCTGTTGAGCTATAAGCGTTCCCTTTCCGCACTGGCTGCGCTCACCGGCCTGCGGCTCCCCGAGCAGAGCGCCTCACACCTGCCGCTCCGCCTGACAGCTTAGCTCTGCAAAGAGCTGGCCCCAGGGAAGCGGGGCAAAGCGGGGCAGCGAGCGTTACAACCCACGGAACAGCCACCCTCCACTCCCCCGCTCCAAAAAATATAAAATCCATGGGCACCATGCTGACGCCCAGCTAGAAAGTTGCTACAGCTTAACATTTTCCCTGCAATGTTCATTTTTCTCACCAATGGCCTTCTCATCACATAGGCATAAAAATCCTCCTCCCTGCCTTACCGTAGGAAGTGTGCTGTAGTGTTTTTATTCTTGCAACGGACAGACTCCATAAACATTTCACTTAAAAGGAAACTGCGTCATTGTAAACTTCTACACTCTCTCTCTCAAGCACTTGAAGTCTTACGATGTTTGAATGCAAAAGAAGAAATTAGTCTTCATTATTTAGACATTGCATGTACTTAATAACAATTTGGGCCACGAAATCATATCTCCTGTTAATTTGATTTTTACTTGCTTCATTCTTTAAACAATAATAACTGAGATAAAATCCCGTTATTCACACTAATTTAATAGTCTAGCCTGCGTTCCCACACCCGCGTTTCTTATCAGATCACCAATAACTGCACACTAAGCCATAGGCCACATGTGTCGTGTCTTTCCTAGCCTAATTAACTTCAGCATTAAAAAAAAAAAAAGTCGTCCATTTCTATTTTAAACTATAACAAAGAAAGGTAAATTCCATGAAAGCAAGTCATTACTTCAAAAAGCATAAAGCAGTTTAGGTACCACAAGAGAGCGGTGGCCATTCATCTCGGGCGCACAAAGCCCTCGGCGGGAGTGTATTTGCTCAAACAACCTGAGTTGCCCAGGAGCCCTCCCAGACGGGGTGGAAAGTGCCTCAGAAGGGCTGGGTGGCATGCGGGCTTTTAACCACACCTTCTGAGCACCCAGACCGCCCTCTACCCTTGTTTGCACTGTGGCACCCGCCCCGTGCTAATGGCACACTGGGCGATGGGATAGAGGCAGCCTCTTCCTGCCTCTCTCTACCTGTTATTCGTTTGCAGGGGGAAAAGCAAACCAACATGAAAGCAGTGTCGTAGGCTGCCCCTGAAATAGCTGTGCGGGAGTGGCTTTGCTTTTCAAGAAAGGAGAAGCCATCAGGAGCCCAACCTCCCGTGACCCAGGTTTTATCAGCATCGCTCACCAGGCCCTGGCCCAGACCACTCCGCGCGGTGCCCGGGGAGTCACAGGTGGAGGGGCCTTTCATTGCTTCCGATGGGGCCACTCCTGGCTGAACTGGTGGATGCCTGCAGCACCCCACTTCACCTCACCTGGCTGCCAGCTCCAGTCCGCTCAGCATCTCGGGGTGTCAGGGTCCACGGTCTCCATGGTGTGGGGCTGGAACGGAAGGGACCAGGGTGAACCCCAGCATCCTCTGCTGCCTTTTAAAGTCATGTCCCAAGAGTTATCGTCTCTGCTGTGTGCCCGGAAAAGGAGTCCCTGGTCGCCCCAGGACGTCCCCTCAAGTTCATTGTGGTAACCAGTGCCGTGTGTGTCTCCTCCTGCGCATTCCCAGCTTCTGCCGTCACTGGGCTTTGAGAAGTCCCGAATCTGATGCAAGGATCAGGGGACAAAGCAGAGGAGGATTTTTTCTCCAGGCCTGGCTCCACTCTTCCATGCAGATTCCCGCCCGCAGCTGGCGACTTTGTCGCTTGTGACTTCCAGC